>JABASF010001225.1:0-24790 GCA_019776145.1 Harlomillsia oculata | reverse complement strand
TACAATTTTGTACTGTTTGTATATATTTGCATGAATACATGAGATTTCATGAAATAAATGTTACTTCGTTGAATTGTTGAATACAAATAGAATGCTGAGAACCAGGAAGTACACGTGGTTGTTGATCCGATACTGGGCAATATCTTACGTCCACATCAACGTGAAGGTGTCAAGTTCCTGTGGGAATGTGTGTCTGGAATTCGCATTCCAAACAGCTATGGAGCCATTATGGCAGATGAGATGGGATTGGGAAAGACTCTTCAAGTTGTAACATTGGTATGGACGTTACTGCGGCAGTCGCCAACTTGTAAACCCGCAGTGTCCAATGTGATTATTGTTACCCCGTCGTCATTGGTTAAAAACTGGGCAAAGGAATTCGTTAAGTGGCTGGATAATCGAGTCAACACAATAGCTATGGAAGGCGGATCGAAAGAAGAAATCGACAAGACTCTAACCGCATTTGTGATGGCACCCATTTATTCCGGAGGTCGTCGTGTCGCAACTCCAGTTCTTATTATTTCTTATGAGACTTTCCGACTCCACGCGCACGCATTAACAAAAGGTGAAATCGGTGCTGTTATATGTGATGAAGGTCATCGACTGAAAAACAGAGAAAATCAAACATATGCTTCCTTAGTACAGTTGAAATGCAAGAAGCGAGTAATTCTTAGTGGAACACCCATTCAAAACGATCTCTTAGAATACTTTTCTCTTGTTCATTTTGTGAACGAAGGCATATTAGGCACAGCGCAAGAATTTCGGAAGAATTTTGAACTCCCCATCCTTAAGAGTCGGGATACTTGTGCCACGGACAATGATCATCAACGTGGACAAGAAAAGCTCAGAGAGCTAGCTGCTACCGTTGAACGTTGTATGATTCGACGTACTGCTGTTCTCCTTACAAAATATCTCCCTCAAAAAGTTGAAATGGTCGTTTGTTGCAAGATGACAAGTGAACAAACTCGACTGTACAAGGAATTGGTATCAAAGTTCTCTGCCGGAGTTACCGGAAAAGCGACAAGTCCTTTGGCTGCTATTACACAATTGAAGAAACTATGTAATCACCCTGATTTGATCAATGAGACGTTACCTCCCAAAGTAAATGTAGAACTTTCCGGAAAATTCAAAGCATTGGATCTTTTGTTAGCAATTGTACGCAGCACAACTAACGACAAAGTTGTGCTGGTTTCGAATTATACTCAAACAATGGACATGTTTCAAAAATTATGTTCATTAAGAAGTTATGGCTATACCCGTTTGGACGGATCCATGGCTATCAAAAAGAGAATGAAAATAGTGGACAGATTCAACGATCCTGCTAATACAAATGAATTCATATTCATGCTCAGTAGCAAAGCTGGAGGATGCGGTTTGAATCTTATTGGAGCGAATAGATTGGTAATGTTTGACCCTGACTGGAATCCAGCTAACGACGCACAGGCCATGGCTCGTGTTTGGAGAGATGGACAAAAGAAACAGTACAAACTATTCATATTCCAATGTCATTTAAGCTAAACATGAACTCCCATAATGAGCCATTTTAATTCTCTGATTTATGTAACTCTAGATGTTTTGTGTATCGGTTTCTGGCAACCGGGACTTTAGAAGAGCGCATCCTCCAGCGACAGTCACATAAGAAATCGCTTAGTAGCTCTATTGTAGATCAAGACGAAGATCATATCGTGAAAAAGTTTGACATGGCCATGTTGAAAAAGCTTTTCAAATTAGAGGAAGAAACTGATTCAGATACTCATGATAACCTCAACGTAAGTTTCAATAGCCATACAGTATCCTTTTATTTTCAGTTCGTCACTAGCTTTACAATAATCACAATAAATTATGATTATGACGCAATGGTGATTCACAGTGTCAAAGATGTGTTAACGGAATTCAAGTTAAGAAACCTCCAGAAACGTCGGATTGTACATCAGATCTCTGTGATTGGAACCATACAAAAGATAGAAAGGGAATTCCGGATGTTGCGATGAAACAGGTGTGGGCAGCTGGTTGTATTTCGTTCGTTTTTCATCACATCTCACACGACCCGATCATCACACCTTGAAGTGTTTATATATTACGAATTTAAAAGTGCCGTTTAAAGTTAAATGATTTTGTTGATTACAAATTACAATTTATTACAAATTATGATGAACTGGAGGACAACCCTCCAGACTGTTCAAATGATGTCTTGTCTTATACTAACATTATACACAAAGTGTCTTGTCTTATATACTAACAAAACTTGAGAAAATGTGGTACATTAATATAAAAAAGGCAGTGTGTGAATACAAATAAATGCTCTTGCTGTTATAAGTAAAGTTAATCACAGAAGGAGAATTGGTACCAATAATAGTATTATTTGAATCATAGTGTGGTGTGTGGTATATCGTATATGAAATTCCAACATACAATAATGATTACGGTTTTAACTTAACAGGCCTCTTGTACTGCTTGACGGCACGTAAAAATGGATTATCAATCAATTCCCACGATACTTTTGTAGTAGTACTGCTATCTCGACCCTCTACTTCATCGTCATCGTCATTAACACGCGGTTCGGCTACAGCTACGGCCTTCTTGACAAAGTTGAGAGGTCCTACATCCATGTCTTCTTCAAAAATTTGATCTCTCGGTACCAGAGGATCAATATAAGTTATTTTTCGAGGTGCCAACAAAGGGAAAAGCGACTGGTTGTCGGGAAAAAGGTGAAAGCAGGGAGACGTTCTTGCGTAAAATTTTGTTAACGAACGCTCCAAATCGCGCTTTTGTTGTGAAGTCTTTTCTCTGCACGCAGAATAGTCGGTTAATGGCTGAGCATGAGTCTAAAGAAAACAAAGAATGAAACATTAAAATTATCATCCTGATTATCAATCACATTAGAATGTGTACACAACTTCGGGCATAATAAATTACATTACTCCTGACCTAACCCACAGCTATGCCAAAGACAAGCGATACGTCATAAATAATATGCATTGTCATTTGAACCGTCTACAATTTTTCCAAACTTGTTTCTTACCGGAGTTCGAATGTAAGTGTGTGGGTCGGGCATCGGAGGAAAGTGGTCCGGGATATACGAAGGTAACCCGCGTCTTTTCCCCGCCGACAGGATTTGTGGTACCTTTGGAGCGGGTAGTGGTTGTGGATTTGGCACCATTGGACGCCCATGACGGCGAGCGAAAGTTCTCAAGTGGACTGGATTCAACCGAATTCCTAAATCTACCATAGCTAAATTAAAATCCCCGACTGTGGGCTCGACGCGACCGGCGGCTTCCGTAAAAAGACGAGTGGACCGACCCATTTCAATCAACACTAAATAAAAACCACAAAGAAGAAAATCGTTTCAATTTACATGGATTCCTCTGCAGTAATTAGTAATGCAACATTTTAATAACGAGACTTTCAAAAATTAAAATATGTCCAAATAGGCTTACTTGCTTGCAGCATTTCGGTAAGCGTTTCAAGAGCAGCTGTATCCGCGACTTGAAACCCAACTTCCTGTGACAATAAAGACACCGTGTGCTGTAGAAACTTTCGTCGGGAATTTGACGAAGTATCCATGTCCAATAAATTGTTTATCACACGACACTGAGTCACATTAATAGTTATCAAGAATAACCAGCTGTTTCAAATTTTAAACAGCACTAATTATTATTAATAAATCTTTTAAGTTCCCATCGGCACCGAAGCTCCAACTCCAAGCTATAGTATTTGACCTGCTGAGTGAGTTGAATTCTGAATCTAGTCATTTCGTCCGTATGCGCGTTCTAACAATTGTAACTGTACTTGCGAACCATATAAAATCTTTTACATTTTGAAAGTAAGTAGGTCAGTTTTTCAAAAAAACGAAAAATATCGGATGTATTTGTGATTTACGAAACATAAAATTCCGGANCATAAAATTCCGGAAATTAATTAAAATTTTTAAAGTGTATATATACGAAAAATAAAATCCGAGTGGCTCCCCTGTTAGGCAAAGACTTGCGTAAGATCAAGTCCACGTATAGACTTGAAGACTTGAACGGAACATTTCTCTGGACAAGTGGACAAGAGAATTCAAAATCGGTCAACGAATTCTTGCATTAAATTTTTTGAATTTTTGAAAATTGTGTCGTGGTCTAGATAAACCTTTGACCTACCAACATGGAGGCTTGGTGGGCAAAAGGAAGAGTTCAATCTGGCCTCTCCTTCTTTCTTGTTTTTTGTATTCTTTTTCACCGGTTCGCACTTTCTGCTGACAACTCTTTAACGCCACGGGGTGTTCCGCTTTCTCGTAAGTGCTAATCTTAATGGCTTTATTTAACTGATTTTACAGTTTAATTGAATAAAGAATTCAGTATTGTTTATAAATATGTCGTTTTTGAATGGCTGTAGGCGCTTCACTTTATGATCCTCAAAAGGACTTCAGCTGCCTTGATGGCACCCGTCTCATTCCATTCTCCATGGTCAATGATGACTACTGTGACTGTAAAGATGGTTCAGATGAACCTGGAACTTCCGCTTGTTCAAAAGGAACTTTTTATTGCCTAAATGCTGGTAACAATAACAAAGATGCATGATTATCCTTCATCTATCCAGTTGGTGCCTTCGCAGATACAGCATGCAGTTTTTAATGATGTTTCTTTCCATAGGACATATTCCGACCAATATTCCTTCATCGCGTGTCAACGACGGTATTTGTGACTGTTGCGACGGAACAGACGAAGGACCTTCTGGAGAAGGTGATCATGCTCAATGTGGAAATACATGTAATGAACTTGGAAGAGCAGCTCGAGAAGAAGCAGAACGCCAAGATCGTTTGGCTCGAGAAGGTTACACGAAACGAATGGAAATGGGCCAGCGTGGCCTGGAACTTCGAAGGCAAAAAGAGGAAGAGAAAGCAAAATTAGAGGCAGAACGTCAACAAGCTGAGAATGTTAAGAGTCAAAGGCAAGTTGTGAAAGATGAGGTTGAAGCACCGGAGCGAGAGGCTCTGGATAGAATAAAAGCTGAAGAAGAAGAAAAGAGAAAGCAAAAAGAAGAAGCTGAAAGGGCTGCGTCCGACAATGATGCTGAAATCTTGTTTCAGTTGCTAGACTCTAATTTAGACGATAAAATAACTATGGATGAAATTCAGGTATGTCGGTATTTCCAAATGCTTTACTTCCTGATTTGATGTCAAATTCAAACTATCAACGTAGTTTGATCCGTAGAACAACATACAACACCTTTATCTGACCACTATCTAATGTAATTATGTTGCGTACTTTTCCAGGTCCGTCAGACGTTTGACAAAAATAAAGATGGGCAAGTAGACGACGAAGAAGCACGTTGGTTTTTGAATATGGAAGAAGAAATGAGTAAAGAAGAATTTTTGAAGACTGGCTACTCCGTAATGAAACCGTTCTTCTTGATGGAGCAAGGAATGTTTCAGCCGCCACTTCAAGAAGGAGAAGAAGAAGAAGAACATAAGGAAGAACCGGTCGCCGAGCCCGAAGAAGCAGTGGAAGATGATGAGTTGGATGATTTGGAAGATCCTCCAAACGTTTCAAATCTTCAGGAGAATTCGGATGATGTTGTTGTAGGCGATGAACCTGAGGAAGGTGAAGGCGACAAGTACGATCCGCATACCAGAGCTTTAATTGATGGTACGTACGTCATCCTGGTTACAGCTATTCATTATTTATAGTAGTATGCCTGGTATGTGGTACACTGTCGTTTGTTAATTTTTTGAACACTGTGCGTTCTAATTGATTACATTTTCAGCTGCTGAGAAAGCACGAGAGGAATATCGTGAAGCAGAACGCGCTGTCAACGATGTGGAAAAGCGTTTAGAAGAAGTTAATGAAGCCTTGAATTTAGACTTTGGTGAAGATGAACGCTTTGCTGCTATGTGGGGACAATGTTTTGATTTTGAAGATAGAGAATATGTTTATACCCTTTGCCCGTACAAATCGGTACGTTTCAGCTTATTTTGTGGGTGTATTTCATAGTAGATTACCATTACAAATCTTAGTATATGTTAGTATTCAATCTTCAACGTTTATTACAGGCGAACCAAAGGGCTCGAAGTGGAGGAAGTGAAGTAAGTTTGGGGAAATGGGGCTCCTGGACGGGTCCAGAAGGACGAAAATACGATAGTATGTTATACGATAGAGGACAATCATGTTGGAACGGACCCACTCGTTCAGCAAAGGTATTAAATTGTACCATTAAAACAATTAAAATCTAAATAATTTGTAAGTGTTAACTGCTATGCTTCATTGATAAATGGTTATAGGTGAGGATTTCTTGTGGGACAGAAAGTCGTCTTGTTGGTGTTAGTGAACCGTCACGGTGCGAATACGCATTCGAGTTCACGAGTCCGGCCGCTTGTGACAAACCTGTCGCAGTTCACGACGAATTATAATTAATTAAACATTGCCGGTGGTAATTTAATTTAACTATATTTATCTACTTGTCATTGCCACTGGAATCTTTCGACACCTGGCTGGCACTGTGATGTGAATAAAGTTAGCAGTAAAGCGTGCTGTAACATTCCAAATTGTATGAAAAATTAATACGAATTCGGTGCATTTAGTAATAATACTCGTGATCGTGATTGATGTTATGATTATTTCGAAAAAGTTGGATAAAATAAGAATTTATTAATATTTTCACTTATTCAAGTGTATACATAAGGAAAACAAATTGGTTTACTTTTTGAAATTCATGATAATTTTGATCTTACAAAAAATGTCAAGCTTCGCATTTCACACTTGATTGTGTTCAATTCAATATCATATCATCATTTTTCATTATCATGTGCTTTTTATATCTTCAGGAAAAGCGTATTTCCGTGTAAGATTACGTAATTCGATATTTTTTCGTCAGTTAACTTAAGAAGCGATCTTTTCACAACAGCTAGCGAACTAGTACCCTATTAAACTTATCTGAAAGTAAATTGCTAATAAATATTAACGCATTTTCATTATAACTATATTACTGCTACACTAATGATTAAGACAGCCTCCAATTATAATCAGTATAGGTGGTAATCAATTGATCATGAAATTAGACTATAAAACTAACAATTATGAATATAATATTAATAATCGCTAACGAGCAGTTTGCTCACGTTGTATTTATCCCTATTAATGTTAATGCGACACATTTTGTGCGCCTTTTAAACGATAATAATCCCTTTGACTTGCTATGTCGTTTGTTGAGTATGAGAGGAACCTCGACCTTTGCCTTTAGTTTTTTTCCGCTAAACAACCATTCACGTCCTGCTTTGATTTCCTCCGATTCAAAGTGTTTGGATGCAATCCAAACTTGTAATACACAAATTGGCATGCGGAATATAACATCAGACAAATACCAACACGCACAAAATGGGCTTTATATGTTATATCTTAGAACAAACGACCTTTGGCCCTTTTTATGGCATGCTCATAAACCAGATTAGTTCTATGTTAATTCTAGATCTACCCTAATATTATCACATTGATCCACTAATTTAGTCAAGCGTCAAACACCAAGACTTGTACACATATAAGATAAAATCACCTTCTCTCTTGTAGATGATACTATTTTTGCTTTTCGAGTATATTCGTATATGGTGCAATGTAAGTGACAGAATGAGTCTTGGATTGTAAGTAACGCATGTCATTTGATCTAAATAACTGTACATGAGGAATGAAATTCGTCGTCGTCTCACAAACAGTGACTATCACCTATCACTGAATACAAATACCTAAACACAAAAGTTGAGCACAAAAAGGTCATCAGCTAGTACGTTCTTTGATCTAACTACAAAATTATATGCACATAGAAAAGATGTAGGGAAGGTTTTAAAGTTAATAAGTTCATCAAGTTTCAAAGGTTGCTGCGGTGGTACTGTGGTCACAAATTCTAATGTAACTTGAACACGAAACACAATGTTCAAATCCTGCACTCAACTCTGTCTAATCAACGAACCTAACGTTACTAACATATTAATTCTGCTAGGAAACTAATACTCGTTTGGGACTATAAGCTATCAATTTGTCAACTAAATTATATGCAACTACTGCAAACTAAATACATTACACTGAAATTCATTAGAGTAGCTACAACTGAAATGCTTTCACATTAAACTAAACATAGTAAGGGTTACATCGAGGATTTGGTCGTTGTGAGAACTGAGGTTGAGTCATTTTATGGTAAAACCTACAACATTAGCAATCAGACTCTCAACAAAAAATTAGGTTGCTTTCTACAAATAAATTAGCCCAACATGATCAGGAAGAGGATATTCGATCGGATTTTACAAAAATCACGTCGAAATCCGAAAAGCTTTAACGCTTCTGAAATGTAGTTTACAAAATATTACACTTCCATCGTCCAGGTCGCCCTCCTCCTGGTCGTTTACGCTGGTTCCGTCCACGTTTTTCCTTCTGTATTCATAAATAATAAAATAATGACAAATAAAGATACGTCCATACATACGTCCGTACACGTGACAGAGTTACGTAATTTACAAATAACATATACAATCGTGTTAAAACAAAAATTACTTACGTCTTTCCGAATTTCTCGAACAAGTGTGTAAAACGCTTCGTCAACTCCCATTCTGGTCTTCGCCGACGTCTCAACAAACGGAATGCCGTACTGACGAGCTACTTCACGAGCTTCTGACATTCGCACAGTTCTAGTCTGCAAGTCGCATTTGTTCCCAACCACTGCAAATTCAAATCATAAACGCATTAGTACTTTATTTCCATCTTATCCTATTGTCTTCATTCATAAATTGCAATATTGCATTGGTACAGGTTCAGTATATTTTCTACTTACAAACCATGGGTACGTCATCTGCATCTTTGACCCTTTTAATTTGTTCCCGATACATGCTTATGTCCTCAAAAGATTTTGAGTTGTTCACGGCGAAGACTAACAGAAATCCTTCTCCAGTTCGCATGTACTGGTCGCGCATGGCACTATTAATATAGATTTGATTATTTTTAGTTCACTGACTTCATTTCTTACAGAAACCGAAACATGAAACAACACCTAACCTATAAGACAATAACAATTTAGATAAATATCAAGTACCTGTACTCTTCCTGACCAGCGGTATCCAAGATATCCAATAGACATGTTTCTCCGTCAATCACTACCTGCTTTCTGTAGGAATCTTCTATGGTTGGGTCATACTCATCTACGAAACTGTGAAAGTAACATTTTTAGTTATGGTTAAATACATCTGTACCCAAGTATCCATTTCCAATAAATTATTAAATAAAGAGCAAAATCTGAATTTATACTTACTGGTTTTGAATTAGTTGGATTGTGAGTGCGCTTTTACCAACCCCACCAGCTGCAATGACAGTAATTAAAATCGTTTAGTTAAGTATTAAATATAATGTGTGCAAAAAATGTACCACAGATTTCGAACTGCACACACTTGATCACTTGAACTAGATCACTTTACATAAGAAATTGGAAATTGTATAATACAATATAGAATTTAGAATAATTTATTATTATTCTAAATAATTATTAATTATATCATATGACAGGACAATCTTACCTCCGACGACGACCAATTTGTATTCTGTCATTGTTACAGAAGGGAAGAGCCCTTTTAAACCACTTGGCACTTGTCCAAAGCCGGGTCTTTCACCTTTTGAAAAAGTCTCGAAAAGCTTTTTTAATGACCTCCTTTCCTTTCCGTCGAACCCGAATTAAACTCTTGGTTATCCTATACTGGAATACTACTGCACGTTACGAAAGTCACATGGATGACCTTTTTAATTAGTCATCCTGTGGTCGCCTCTCACGTAGACGTAGTAGTAAAAACCTAATGGGAATTGCCACAGACTTGCAACAAGTGAGCTGATGATGATGCGACAAAAACAATCAAAAAACCACTGGATATTCCAATTCCAGCTGAGTCCACTTACAACTCAAATCTGTAACACTAACAAACACGTTACAACGTTACTTTCGGTAAGACAAGGGTCAAGTGTTAAGGGAAAAAACGAGGTCAAGGGCTGTCTCCTGGTTATGTAACCTTTGAGTCCTAGCCGTAGTAGCAGAATTTAATCAATTGAAGTGTGTGTGTTTGTGTGGTTGGTTGCTGCTGCTGGAGAAAATGGTCTGGGAGAGCAGGAGCGGTGGCTGGAGAGGGATGACGTCATAACCACCGCACCCACTCCTCTCAGACACTCACGCACACTTTAGGGTGGCAATGGTAATGCTCAACCACTCAATCTCATTTCCATTCCCGTATTCACAGACACAAATCTCTCCATTCATTTGCCTTATGTAACAAGTAACAACATCCTCATCAACTCATCATCAGTCTAATAAGGTAATTTCATAGATTTGCATTTCCGATGGAACACTTTTCATGTTCTTCTTTCAGCATCGGCCCTGCATGTCTTACCCATTACCGTTTCTCAAACCTAAGCACGTTTATGATTTTTCATGAAAAGCTTCCAAAATTAATCAAAAACATAATCCATACTTTTTGTACATGATTTCGGATCCGGTGTTGGTTCTCCTTCGTATGAGCTACCATTTGCATTTTTAGGTTACATGCAACAACTGACCTTTTATGAAAACGGTGTGCAAAAGAGGAAATGATGGAAATACTGGAGAAACGGAACTTGAGTATGATTTGTATGATGTGGAAAGTTCCTGGAAACAAGAGCAATACGTAAGGTAAGGTAGTGCGAAAGTGAAATCGAATGGACAGTTTTTTGGCGCATGACAACTTTCTGATGATCTTTGACATTTATATTTATTACTACACAGCAAGTGAACATGTTCCAGTCGGAGTGGTTTGGAAGCCTTCGTTACATTTGCACATGTGATGCATGGATCCATTAATGATGGGCATATCGCAAAAAGCGTTAGGTACACAGTTGAGGCTCCATTCTCCGGAATGATGGTCGCATCTGAAGGGGATTCGGGAAACACATCCTCGATGACTCATGCTCCACACCTGTTCTTCGGGGATTTGACAGGTACATCGACTTTGGGAATCACATCCTAATTTTTTGTCAATGTTGCAATCAAGTACGTATGAACAGGATTGGCCATAGGTTCCTCTACAAGCTCCATTTCTGTCGACGGTGTATCCAGGGTTGCATTCGCAGCGCCCAGCAGCGTTACAGGACAAGTTTACATTTGGGTTGCAGGGTTCTTGGTCATCGCAGAGGTCATCGTAGCCACCGCGTAATTGACCGACTGAGACGCTCAGTACTGTGGCTATTATCAGCATTGTACACAATACTGGGGCAATGCGATACATTTTGCACAAATTCTGTTCGATCTTTCAAAAATATAGGCATAAAAGGTTGCATAAATCATAATAAACTACAAATTACTAAATACAAACAACCAAAACGAATTGTTACATGTTGTAAAAGTTACCCGTGCTGCGTCAATTCCCAGTACTCCTTGTTGGTAAAAATATGTCCCTTTAAATGTAAGTAATGGGCAGAAGCAGAACGCTAGAGCCAGAAAGCACAACCTTTCAAAGCTTGTCTGTGATTCAGGTGATAAGCTAAGCTAATAATCATTTATCGATTATCACTTTATCACTAAAGAACCACGAACCTTTAATTTTTCAATGATGGAATTTTTGCGACTCGCTAATCTTGATATTATGAGAATTATGACTTATTATATGATTATGACCTCTACGACGACGATTGAAGTTTTGAGGACTGCGGACAACAATTCAATAATTCAATGTAATAATTCAAGATTGGTGCATGTTAAAAATGTCTTCCGACTCCGACTTAAGTTTGTGCTGAGTGGAAGTGGAAACCTGGAAACTTGCGAATAAAGCAAATAAGCGAATAAATTTAAGAAAACAGGTCAAATACCGACATAGCATATGAAAGTGACATTAGTGACAAAATAACAATGCTGGCACATTTAAGTCATGACAGGAATCAACATAAACTGAAAATAATAATTTACATTATTTGTTAACATCGTTTCTTGCGGTTTATTTTTTAGTTGACATTAAAATAACAGTTTGATCTAGCACATATAACTATAATTTCATTTCATGTAAGCTCAGGAGACTGGGGAGCTCCGTAAACACTAACTTTAGATTAGCATTAGCCCGATTAAGTTGATAAATATTACAATTTATAATATAAATAAAGAAACTTCATTTCTTATACGAAGACGGTGGTGCAAATTCCTGGACACGATCATTTCGCCGATCTCTCAGCCACTTTGCGTCTAATTCTTGGAAATCTGGAGCTTGAGTCCTGGAACTTGGCATTGGCACTCCACGTTTTCCAAAATCCCAAGCCCGGACTTCCGGTTTAGAAGTGCTAGGTTTAGGGCCAGGTATCTCAATTTCAGGGCTTGGTAAAGAAACCGCATTATTAACTTCCGGTTCGTCGTCATCGTCATCTTTTTCATCAGTCGGAGGAAGTCCAAGTCTACTTCGTTTTTTCTGCCGAATCTTTGCAAGCCTAGCCTTCAAATTGGATTTAGATTTCGATCGCGCTTCCATTACAACTTGTCTGGTTGCTGTTGTCTCTGCGCTGAGCTTTTTCAGTTCTAACATTTCCTCCGCTCTTTTACCTTCGTCTTTTGAAAATCCAAAATAACCCACGCCATGCGCTCTTATTTCATCAAACAAAACATCTTGATAATGCACTTGGCTCTTAGCGGCAGCTTCTGCAGCTTCTTTCTCCCATTGTTCATGCTTTTGCAACCGCATTTCATCTTCTACATTTTTCGCAGGGTTTTCATGCGAATGCGACGGTCGTGAAAACTCTTCATCTCTAGCTTGGAAAATTGGTAAATCTTTCTTTAGACACCGACGTGTGCGGCCAAACGAATCAATAAATTCAGTCCATTCCTCTTCCTCGTCAGGGGTAGGAATAAATACCGGTGTATTGTCAGTGTCCATAAGGTTCCCAGTTCCGGATCTAACAGCTTCTTTACTCTGAATTCGATCGATTGCCTTCTGTTGAAAATTAACCAACGAAGTAGACAAAACTGGATGTTCATGTTCATCATGACCTAATGCTTCAGTGGTCATTTTGTCATACAGTGCGGCTTTCGCTTCTAGGACGTTTTTGGCTTTCTCCCATGTTCTTTCTTCTTCTGGATCAGCTTGCAAGTCCTTTTGGGACCTTGAAGCAACTCCTCTATTTTTTACGGAGACTTTTGCCTTTGCAAGTTCTGATCGCTTAACAGTTTTCGGAGCACCTCTTGATTGACCTTTCGACAACTTCAGTTCACTTTGTTTTCGAAGAAGTTCAGCCTTCAGATCAACTAGGGCTGCGGTTACACCAACAGAAATGGGTTTCTTTGTATCCATACTGCGGACGTATCACCTCTCACGCTCACCGCACTATGAGCCGTCGAAAACGTTGGAAAACTAAAACAAGATGTATAATCGTAAAAATCGTAATCGTAATGGATAATGGACTGTATACTGTAGTGTGTAGCATAATATCAAAAAGGAGGACTCCTTTCCTTACTCTATGGTAAATAAAAACGAATCTAACTAAATGAATCTAAACAAATAGAAGATCGTTAGAAGATTAGAACACTTTTTTACGTATAAAACCAAACGACGTCGAACATAATTAAATGAAGTGTGGAGAAAGAATTATTAAACTTTTATAAATGACTTGGATTCACTCCAATTTTTCTTCTTGATCAGATGGTTGAGTTAATTCCTTCGACGAAATGAGGTGAGATGAAAAAGTGTTAGGTTTGAATTCTCTGAGTGCCGCCAATTCAGATGTATCTTCTTCATCTCCCGTTGTCAGCATTGAGATGAGACTTAATCGAGCATTCGACAATGACAATTTCGAATCCCTGAGTCGCACGTTGGATTTTCGAAATTTTTCTGTAAACTTTACAAAAAGTTCCCAAAGGCGAGCTGGTTCGTTAATTCTTGGAAGCTATACAAAATACAAGTATAAAATACCCACATTTTAATTGATTTCTTACATTTTCAAGGAAAAATTACGATGAGATTCGAGATTCAATGCATTCACCTCGTAATTTTGGCTCATATAAATCCCAGCATAGACACCCACTCCAAATGAAATCTGAAAAGTTCGAATCGAATTTGCATTACTGAAAAAATAATTATGATCCCGTACCGTGCAATGTTTTTGAAATGATTATGATGATTAGGATGACGACAATGACAAAGAAAGTAATAAATGGGAAATCTTACAAGAGCACCTACAAGAAGATGTGCTGCAATGAAGCAAATGAGTATGAAATTGTACAAAAAGGTGAAAATTGGCCACATGGCTGTGATGAATGCAAAATTAGTGTATTCACTAGTCAATGTGATTAATCTCTTGAATTCTGTGCGGAAGTGAAAAGTGAGTGTAACGTAGAATTGGAATGAATAATGCCAAGAATCTATAAAGGATCGGGGTTTTTGTGAAGAAGAGGTGATGGATCCTATTTGTCTTTCCTTTCTATTGAACTTGGATTTTCTAAAAATAATCTCGTTGAATGTTCACGATTCAAGATGCAAAGCGTTTGTTGCTACCTTTCTATTTTTGGCATTTAAACCGCATCTGTTCTTGTCTTTGACAAGGGGAAAAGAAAAACCATGTGAAGGAAACTGACGCGTGAGACATGTGAAAAGTGCCAGACTCGGAGTTTTTAGATATAGGGTTTTCATACTGCAATATACGGCTACATTACAGAATGCATTTTCGCATTTGTTTGTTCATGTTCCATGTTCTGTTGCTCCTGGAATGTGAAAGCGTGAAACACTATCAAAAAATATGTCATCTGTGCTACTGCTAATGTGCTAATAGATGTAATGTTTAAGTAACAATATCTAAGTTTCCAGGAAATCAGTAGGAATAGGAATATAATCGCTTGAAGACAGTTTAAGTTGCAATTTATTTAGAATTAAGCATTGAGCAACGGCATAATTTCATACAAAGCTGATCAGAACTATTAGACTTCTTACAGTTTACTAAGTGAAATCTTGTAAATATGAGAAAATGAGAAAGGAAAATGGAAAAGGGAAAAGAAAGTATTACAATTACAATACTAGAAGTTAAAGTACAGACGTACAGGATACAGAGGATAAAAGTAACCAGTCAATAATATAATAATTGCAATCAGACAAAAATGTAAGGGCGTTTTCCTTGCATTTTCTGGTTTACTTGAGCTTTTGAACGTTCTTCTGGAATTCCTCTTTGGTATTCATGTTACCAGGAGGCGAATAGCGGCCAGCAACATACCACTTATTTCCTTTCTTTACGAAACCCATCCCGAGTTTCACAGTGCTTTTCCATACAACTTGTGTGAAATGTCCGGTATTGTATCCAAATCCAGGTTTGTTCCAATCATAGTCCTTAATCTCGTTGTACCACATGTCAACAGACATCAACATGAAATCTACATCAGAATCGCCTCCACCGCTCCCAGCAGCCAAATTTTCACCTTGTCCAACTTCGTGAGCATTGCAAAGTCCATGATCCATCTTCCCTGCTCTCGCTAATGCTTCTGCACATTTTTGTGCTTGTGCGTTCAACTGTAATTTGTAAGAAGAAATGCAAAATCCGAACAAGTATAATAAATTATGATTCAATTAAGTTAATAAACATAGCAAAGCTCTCACTTCATCGTCGAGAGCAAGTGGTGGAGTACTCTTATGCTTAGCTCGCAATTCGTTGTGCCGGTTTACAGCAGCTTGACGTGCTGCACCAAGATCTTTAGGCGGACATTTTTTGGCCACAGCAATAGCTGAGATGATAGCAATTGCAGCAACACTTAACAACAACTTCATTTTGAATGAAGATATTTGATGCTAAAAAAATGTTTATAATCCTTGTTCACGACACGGAATTCTGAGAAAAACGATGACAAAGACGTTTTCAAAATATTTCTTTATATACATGCTTCAAATGTGTGTCATTATGTTAACTTGTCAAAATTCCTCAAAATCGCACAACAACGAGTGAATGACCATTGCGATGTCTTCTCCTTTCGAAATTTGAATTCATAAAAAGCAAAGAATTGTATTGTTTTACAGATTCATAAATGTGAAACTAAAACTGGCAAGTGACAATCATTCAGACACAGTTTTATTATGTATTTCGCATTTTCGCACATCGAAATGCCTTAACGTTAACAAGTTGCTTGAAATACAAGTCAACATTTGGGTAGACAATAACGCAGGAGCCCAAATGCATAAATAGTGCACATTTATATTGTAAATATAATGGAAAAAATCTGTCATCCATTGTCCCACATTTCTGGCTGTTGTCAATTTTTTTTAATGCGAGCACTTCAATTCCAGGTTATGAGAACTAAAAAATCATTTTTATTTTGTAGACACGCCATATGAAGGATTTCCATATTTATATTTGTAAATTATTATTTACTATTCTCTGAAAGGTTATTTCTTTGCGACACCGGCCCATGAGTAAAAGTGTAAACTATCTTCATTTTTTGATGAAGTAAAAAGTTGCAAGGAACAAGAAAGACTAACAATTAAGAATAACAATAACAACGCGGTGTCGATAACGATATGATAAAGATAAGGATAAAGAGATGCCGAATCATTTGTACTAATGATTTACAAATAAAAACTGTACGTAGTCCGTGTTTCACATTACCCCATAATTAGGCACATTTCTTAGTTAGGGCTTAAACTTCATAGACTAGAAACTCTACTCGTAAAATTATTATGCATACACGTTGCAGATACGTATATATCACATGCAAATGAATGCATTTTGGTAACCTTAACCTGTTTGTAAAAATTGATACTTATGGCTTCATGTATTCATATGTATTCAGATTTTTATAACTTACGTTACATGCACTTATACACTGGTTCTCGGTGATTTCATAAGGGTGCATATGTATTTGTACGATATTGATGTATGAACTTTATGACGCAATATAGGCAATATTATTCAAGATCAAAGGCGAAACTCATATTACACTACTATCAAACAATGCAATGTACATGTACAACTGCTGTATAGCAATATCAAGCTCTACTAACAAGCTTGAACTTGATACTTAAGACGTAATCTTACAACTACAAGACAAGCTGACAAGTTTATTTTTTTGTTCAGCCTTGAAACTTGGGGATCAATCGTTACATAATCAGCAGATTATATGAAGTCATTGGAAAAACTGGTATCAACTGAACTCGGTTTATTACATCTAAATGTAGGACGCATATTAGCAATTATTTGGCTTTTCAGTTTGCATGAGAAAACCACAATGTCAGCAAAATCGCATCTGGAGGATAATTGGTGGAAATCAGCGTCTCTGGAGGTACAAACATATGAATACAACATTTGCATTGCTATTGTTATATAAATATACAACAATAATCGATTGAATATTGTCATGTACGTTTGTACCTTGTACCTTGTACGTATTGAAGGAAATCGAACGACAGGTTTCTCCATCGTTTTGGCCTGCAAACTGTCACCAAACCAGGGAAGATACAATCAATGACTTCGTGTCGACAGGGTTCAAAGGTATACTTGGGAATATGTGTGATTCTATTCTAAGTATAATAGATTTCTACCGACAGTGGAACAAGTTTTCTGAATAATACGACAACAAAACAAAAAGCATTATTCAAAAATGTAAATTGATATGTAAATTCTGTTATTAGAGACGAAACTCGCACGCAAAAATTTACAACATTTGCTAGACGTGTCTTATGGTGAACTTCCGCTGAATAAGTATGATGTTTATGGGACAAACCTCTCTGATGACGCTGCTACGTTCGTTTTTATTCATGGTGGTTATTGGCAAGGTGTGCACTAAACAAAAACACTAATTAATTACATATACTACTTGACTTTCATGATCCCTTCTAGTACATAATATAATGGGATTTTAAAACAGAATGCACAAAGGACATGTCCGCATATATGGCCAGAACCTTTTGTGATGCGGGTATTCGAACTATAGTTTTGGATTACACCTTGGCACCCGCAGGTAAACTTCAGTTAGTTTCAATATCGTTCAATGAATCATTATGATTGGAATTGCAATGTCAAAAGGAATTAACCTATAAGAATATGATCCTTTAAATCCCTCAGGAACCATACCACAAATGGAACGGGAAGTCTATGCTGCAATTTTGAAAATAACTTCCGATTATCCTACAAGTCCAATTATTGTAGGAGGTCATTCTGCTGGTGCACATCTGGCATCCAGTTTATTCAAATTCTCATCTTTGCACAACAAACTTAAAGGATACGTACTCATATCTGGCGTCTTTGACCTGCGACCTTTGATTTCATCTTCAATCAATCAACCTCTTAAACTTACAATGTAATGCGATATGCGATACTCGCCAAATCAAATAATTTGCATAAACTACAAACTATTTACTATATATTAATAACTTAATACTTAATTATCTTTGCTCTTTGTACAGATCCGATGCAGAATCTTTAAGTCCACTCCTAGTTCACAAAGACCTCAACCTCTCCTTATCTCTTCGAATTTTGCTGTTGGTTGGGGAATGCGAGTCACCAGAATTTCACCGAGAATCGACTTCTTATCACAATCTTCTCAAATCCAAGAAATCCTCTGCCGAACTATTCATTTGCCCTAACGAAGATCATTTTACCGTCATTAGCAATTTAGTTCAGGGGAAGGAGAATCAACAGTTGAGCAAGAAAGTAATCGAATTCGTATATTCTGCCTCTCGTTAGTTTTACATTCTGTTTTGGTGTTTTATATTCATGAAGGAATTTACACGAGCAATAAAATCATGAATCATGATCACATCAATTCCCTGCTACGATATCATGAATGAACCATGAATACAAATAAAACCAAATAGCAGTAGCAAAATTAGCAATAAAATCATTATTCACAAGCACTTTACGAGGTACTTTTTGCAAAACTCATCTCATAAGCATGCATCGAGTTAAACTTTTAAACTGCCAGCATTAAATACATGTAATCGTAGACTCACACTTGCATTATTGATACTTTTAAAAATGCTATTTTTAATATCGTTATGAATTGCTCAGAACGTTCGCTCTTTGTTTTGCATTGTTCAACAGGCAAAAAACAATGAAACTCACAGCGGTCCCTTTGTTAAGTAGGGATTTTGCGAAATGAGTCGCTACTCCGTTGAGCGTCACTCTCGTCAACGTCAACAACAACAGCAGGCAGGACGACGTCCTCGGGATCTCACAATTTTATGACACGTTTTTTGAAAAATTTTGTTTTGAGTAATTTGACCGACGATTTATGTAAAATATTAATCTGACATATTACAAATATAGTTTAATTAAGTTTACAGATATCTTCGGGTGATTAATTCGTTCTTCTCGTTCTTGTTTGTGAATGACCCAGTGGACCTCCTGTATGTGCCCAGCCTTGCGTGTGTTGAGCCTGAGCCGTAATCAAGGAGCTACTAAAAGCTACACAGATCAGTTCGCCATAGTCAGAGGAAGAGGCAAGTGGGTTAGAGTTTTTGCTGCTCATTCCTCTCACAGCCTCTTTGTTGTTTATTGTTTGCAGTTCAGTGTATGACAAAGTTAAACTGTAGACAATAATTTAGTGGACATTCGTCTGGATTGTCACTGATCACACTTAGGATCGAAGGCATTGTCACAGGATCATCGTCAAGGGTTGTCTTAGCCCTGTCATTCAGTTTCTGGTAAGGACAATCTGACAATTTAGCATTTCCGTTTGATTTTTGTCAGTAGCAAGTTTCTGTCGTGTCGACCATCTCGCGTGAGAGACAGGTTAATGCTGTCGTTGGTCGTGATCATTGTGTTGATGTTTTCCATTGTTCGTTCATTTTCGTTGTGTCACATATCGTCGTAACATGGAAGTATAGTCAGATAATCACTATTCAGGAAATTTTAGAGGTTTAGGTTAGGAGAGTCAAACAGTCAAAATGCAATGGTAGCATGTTATTTCATACAGGACAATCGACAATCGGACAATTTTTTTTAACGAATCGGCGGTTTCGAAGATTGTAAATGTACGCACAGGAATTGTAACTGTTAGTTTTAATATGGTATTTTGTTTGTGTCAAATAAAGTGGTTGTTGGTCATAGGTTGTTACGTTCTGTGTATATGTATTTTTTAATTCAAGTGAAAAGAATCCTAGAATGACTACTGAAACCACTGATAAAGATAAAATTATCATATTGTTGTTTTAGCATACTTCGTACACACTTTGTAGCGGAGACTTCAGTACAGTAGTCAATAGTTAAAATAACATTGTTTCAGTTTCATTACTTGTTGATTACGAATGGTGAAGAAAGGGTGCGTGTCAAGATGACTTCACTGTTTGCATCATTTTGTGTATTTTTCGTGTTGTACTACTAGACGAGCGTTATCAAGTTGCGAATAAAAAGGGTGTTGCTGAGTAAAAGGCAACCAACCGTGACCTCTGTTCATTGTTTGTTGGTGCGCCGTGGCCAAGGTTCATGGTAGCCTGGACTGGACCATACGTGCCAGTGGTCACACAACGTCACAGCTCACAACAGTCGTATTGACCAGAGAATCTGGGAATGGAATCATCTTCCCTGTTTGAAACTTTCACATCTGGTGTTTTAATCTCTTATCATTGCCACGTCAATTTTTGGAGAGATGAATTTTCTTTGTTCGCATTTCAAGTTATGTGCTATTGTATTGTACAATTACACGTTGACTATAGTTTTCTTTTCACAGAGTGCTTTTCAATCGCTTCCGCATCTCATCACAGTTTCGTCATTCGTATTATACTTCACTGCTCATCTGTGACTGAAGCACTTAAGTTAGCATTTAAGATTTACATGAACATGTGCTGTAATTAATTATCAATCAATCACCCACTATATAAGCATAGGGTAGTATAGCTGACTAATAAGCGTACATGAATTTTACTAGGAATAACGTTCACTTGTTAATTCCCGAGAATGCTCAGAAGGCTCAGATGAGAATAATTAGCTTTGGAATCACCTGTAAAGATTTTCCTTTGTGGATGTGATTGTGATGTGAAGTGATTCAAGATTCAAGGGATTGCTTTTGCTTGGTTCGTTTCAGTTTCATGCTGATGCGATGGTAAATAAATGTAATTGTTGTGGTACGGTTTTGCTTTTGCTTGGTGCAGGTGATGTCGTATATCGTATAGAGTTCCATGGGCCTTGACATCTGCTACCTGCTCAGAAAAAAGTACCCGATTACTATTACCATGCATTTTTTGTGTCACACACCGTGACTCGAGGAGTTGCGAGTGCATCGTACCATTATGTACATTTACGACACTTCGACTCTTGGACTTTTAAGAGACTGTTTTTGTAGGCTGCAGGCTGCAGGCATGTGAAGTTGTTGTGGATTATGGATGTGGGATGTTGGAAGTGGTTTAATTCTTGTTTGCCTTTCACTTTGGAACTCCAAAAGCCTGAATCACACAATTCCCTCGAGTTAGTTCGTCATTATTACTGTTATATGAGTCCTTTTCCTTATGAACAAGGTTCGAAGGTTTAACGAAGGATGTTTTGTTTTGACTGGCATTTGTTTTGCACTAATTTATATTAAATGCGGTTGTATAATGTGAGGTTATCGAAACATTATCTGAAACTGGATAACAGGGTTTAAGTAAATGAATGCAGTGCAAACATATGTTTTATGTTTTGAGCATTAATTGATGGTTTTGACATTATATTTGACTTATCGTTCGTTCAGTCGTCATTATTTGTTTACACTGATAAAATGTGGAGTACTGTGGTTTGCAGTGCAAAGTCTCGTTTTATCTGTTTCCCTTTCTCATGTTTGTTTCCTCTTTTGGCTTGTATAATTCTAATAACATTCACTGTCGCATAATGAAACGAGTTGTACGAAGATCTACTTTTTCTACAGTAGACAATTGAAATTACAGCATTTACTAGAATAGAAGAAAGAAACAGAAACTTGATGTTTTCAAATTAGGTTGACTTTTTTTGCCAATGTCATTCAATGAAAGTAGAAATAAAATGCATTCTGTCTGTTTGACAAATGACTTTTAGCAAAACTTGGATAGAATTCTCAAGTGGGGTGAAACCTCAGTTTAGTGATTCATTGTCCTAAAGGGAAAAAGGAATGAGAGTGACTGTTTCGTGTAAGACATACTTGTAAACTTCTACTTTATGATATCGTGATGTTGGATGGGGTTAAGTTAAGGAGTACCGTCTTAAAGTGAATGGTGGTTCGCTTGGCACACTGTCCGACTTTCGTTGTCGTCTCTTCTCCATTTGAAACTTGAGTTTGGAAGTTTAGAAGGGATTTTTACATGTTCGTACTTGCTTATACGTCAGCTTGCCGTGTGTCCTACTCAGGTGCACTTTGAGTCAAGATTGCAACTTGTCTCATTAAGACAGGAGATGCAGATCAACCTGACATTCAAGTCATGAGCCCAATATATTATTCTGTGCTGTGCTCCACTACTCGTCACGCCAGTATCAGATCACTGTAAACTAGAGGATTCCTTCTGTTCATCTGTTTCGTCGTTCACCTCTCGCTCCTCAATCCTCAATCTCTTGGGTTTATATTTCTTAGTTAGAATGAATATTCTATTCCATGTAGATTTTAAACGTATTATGTGATTATTATGACTATAAAACTTGAATATGACTGTCCATGTATGCACAGTACATTTGCCGTTATGTTCATTGCAAGTTTTTACGGATGCAAATTCTACTAGTGAATCAGCGAGTGTGAATGCAGGAATAGGGAATCATATTATTCTTTAACGAATTGAGTGCTCAGCGGAGAGAGGTGAAGCAGAAAACTTTTGTTTCTGTGAAGATCCTTTTGCTCATTGCAAACAGTTCGACTAGAGGATCTTAAGGATATGTAATGCATGTGCGGAAGCAGGCATGTGAATGGCAAATTGCTCACCTGGGAGTCATTGGCATGTCCATTCCCATCCCCGTTCCCAGCGAGTTTATGACCTATGGCTATTCAACCTTACGGGATTTGTTTTGTCGATAGTGAGTGTGCTCTGGAAATCTAAGGATTTCCCATTTGATAGTGAATTTATTAATGCATTAAAATCTAGTCGTTATGTAAAGCAACTACTTTATTTAAGGCACAATGCCCCACACTTACAGATGCTTCGATTGTTATGTGAACATTTAGTTCTGTGGGGATGCGGTTTCCTCAATGTTTGTAACATTTTTTTAAAGGTTTTGTCGTTTAGCAAAGCTGGATACCTTTATAGTGTCGTTGGTACACTAACATTGTGTTATTCAGTTGTGTCATATTGCGTTTGAGATACACATGAACGCTAGTTTGGTTGTACCATTCTGAAGCCGCGGCGTTAATTAGCTTTGGTACTCTTGCTCAAAGAAATGTGTCTTTAACATTGTATGGAAGAGACTGAAAGACTGAATACATTTTAACCTGTTGAAACAGTAATCAGTAACCAAATTTGCTAGTTGCGGGTTGCGGGTACGTGGGTGTCATTGGATGAAGACATTTTGGTTTCTCCGATTTGCTCTTTTTGTGAAGTCAGCAGGTGTTCAGCCGCAAGGCACGTAACTAAACAAATTGTTGTTGTTGGTGGAAGAAGGAAGGAGCAGTGAACCCGACACAGGAAATCTGACGGTTTTCAATCCACCTTTAGTCTGTAGTATACACCTTGCTTTTGCTTCTGAAAACTGTGATGGGAAGAATATAGCAGCGATGTTGACAGGAAGTCAATTTTCAGATCCGGATTTTATACCGGCGTTTTTTTTGTTAATTTTCACTTCTACTTTGACTTAGTATGGTTAAGGCAAGTTAGAATGGCTTTTCTTGTGTTTAACTCACTCAGTACATTACATTTCCTAGTAAAATTAAAGAACCGTCATGTCAAGTGAGGCTCTCGCTCTGCACTGCACCCGTTGACGTTCGTATTCGTACATTGAGCTCAATAGTTTTATCACGCTAAGGGAATTTAAACTATCGCATTTAGAGGGAAAGGAAAAGTACGTGTAAATGAACTGACAAAGACTGTTTTGTGGAAAGCATTACATTTAGTCATAAATAATCTATTATTGATCTATTTGTAAATTGGTTTGGCCCTTCTTACTTTCCTACGTTGAATTAAGCTTCCTTACATTATATTATCAAATGCACGAAAATTGTACCAGCTTTATGGCCACAATTTACCAAACTTTTCTGCGTCAAAAAACAAGAAACTCTGTCGCTGTCCTTGAAGATCATGGAACGATGGAACTTAATGGGGCTACTATTATTATATCTCGCTCATTATGTTATCACGATAATATCCTGTCGCCTCAACTCAGACTTAGATAAATATACCATACTACTTCTCAGCTTCACACAATTCAGAGTGAATAATCTTACTTCGCTCCTTAAATGAAAATAATGATACTTATTTTACTTCCAAACTTCCAATTCCTTCAATGACAATTGTGAAATGTTTTATATATGAACGTTATGAATCCAAATCCACTGCACTGTAGAGTGTCGTTGTTGTTGTGTACGAATTATACGAATGGCATTTATAGCACTTGTAATCTTTACGACTGTGACTAAAAAATCTAAACGTTTACATTGCATGAGTTTACTTACTTGACGACGTTGACGCTATGATATTTTATCTTGTCTTGTAGCAATGTTTGCTTGTCTCCACAAATGTCTTTGAGCTTAAACTTGCGCTTTGGTCCACGACTGTTTAAAAAGAGCTCAAGTTGTGTAGCTGAGCAAATCCCGATGAGCACTGCGACTGCGAAGAGTCAAACTCAAACCTCACATCACGGAACGAATATAAATACGACGATAGTTTTAATTCGATCAGTGTTCATATGACAATGTCCTTTGCCACTGTTCTCACTTTGCACCCGCC
>JABASF010001224.1:0-24809 GCA_019776145.1 Harlomillsia oculata | reverse complement strand
ACAATTTACTTAATAAAGTATGCATGGTTATTATGCGTAATTAAATTGACATGGCATTAATCCAGACATGGAAAACTGATCAAAGAATGATGATGATAACGAAAGAACGGAAAAGGGATGCATTCGTAGAACTCATAGTTTGGTTTTTCTTTGGTGACTGAAATGAATTGATGTTGTAGAATATATAATCCTATATATTATTTGTATTTATAGTAATGTGAAGAAAGGAATCACGATTACGGTTACGACTCTTTGGAGCCGAGCGTTATAGTGACGTGACGATTAGGTTAGGGTTAGGCGAGACTCATAAAATTGAGACGGAGTTTGGGAAGATAATTTGCAATCATTAACTCGTATGTTGGAAGGTGACAGGGGACGGAGTGTTAACTTCCCGTTCTCGGCGTTCTCCAGTGACCATAGACGAGGTTCTGACTCCGTCTGGTGTGCGATTGTCATTCTCCTCACCTTCCGAGAGGACTTCCTCTTCGGGTTCATCGTCATCCATCTCCTCGTCGAACGGAGGAAGCTCTGCTTTGATCTGCATCACTTCCTCTTCGTTACTGTTCCCATTGTCCAAGAGCTTTGAAGCTGAGGATGGACCGGTTGCAAAGTTTCCAGCTTTTTGTTCCTCACGTTTTGCCAATAAACCCAATGGGGAAGAGGCTTCGGAAGAAGAGCTGCGGTGTTGATTGTGACTGCTGAGTTGAGAGAACAACTGGTGTCGTTGTTGCAAGGCCAAAAGTTGTGCAGCTGGCGATGCAGCCAAAACGGACTGAAGAGGAGAGTTGCTGGAGGAGGACGAGCCCGGAGTGCCACCTTCGTGCCCGTGACCGCTGCCACTTCCAGTATTACCCGTATTCCCGGATGTTGTGGCACTGGTACTCATAGAAGTGGAAGAAGCAGCTGCATTCGACGCACTTGCCTGTTGACTGGCGAGGAAGCCTAGGTTACTCACAAACTGCGGATGCAGACTCATGTCAAGTCCGTTGTGAGACGAAGTAGGTGTTTGCTGCTGCGGGAGGCACATACCCGCTGCTGCGTCCTGCAAAGAAGCCAAAACAGAGAGCGAGATGCAACATGTGAATCAAATCAAGAGACATCTCCGCGGCTCAGGAACAACACTCGATCCTCCAGCAATAGCAATGTGCATGCAATAGTAATCCTTTTGGAGGAGTAGTCAGAGTCAAGATTCGGGATGAGGATGTGGAGCTTCTGAGCACTGAGGAGAGTGCACGACTTTCTTGTACACTTCTTATTATAACTCTGAACAAAAACAAGAAAAACGCAGGCGGAGGCAACCACGTGTGTGGTGAAACGCACAGAAGCGTCTGCAGCAGCAGCAGAATGTTTATTTTAATGCTCCATAAAAAATCTAAAAAGCTCTCTTCGTCATATTTTTCCAGAATGCACATAACGTGAACTATAAGAAACATTCTGCACGTGTTCATCGCATGCACTGGGGAATGCAGGGAACTTGGTAGAACGAGAATTTGTTGCATCATTAGAATCTAAGCAGTTTTGTTCAGATTGGAAGAGGAATAATAAAAAGGGTTTGCTTTTTTGCTATTGCTTTGCTTCGAGTGTATTCGTATCGCAAGAAGACCGGGACTGGAGCATCAGGTCACAGATATATAGTCATATCATATCTTAACATCTCTAGTACATGATTGCATCATGGTTACGTACCCGGTTGAAGACGAAGGGCAGGTCGTCTTTGGATCCTTGTGTGTCCCGAAACACAACGGCTCGAATGACTCCGCGAATGTGTTCCTCCGGCCAAGTGCCAAGAAGGATGCGCTGTGGTCGTCCACGTCCCTTTGGCCTCATGTCCGAAATCAAGTCTAAATGGTGGGACACGCAGTCCAGAAAAGACAGAGAGAGAAAACAAACAATTTCACTTCGGCGTAAGTAATAGTCATAATTTATTCCTCTTTGCCTTGGACAAACAAGGAGGGCTAGCACACTGTGTTCAACTCTCTCTCTCAATGCGACATTCATATATCCATGGGCGAATCCAAACTTCGTGAAAAATACATAAGGGCAAACCGTATTACATCGCCACAGCCCACATATAATGAAAAGGTTGAATTTTTCAGGCGCCTGAGCTTATGTCAAAATGCTCCTCATACATAGCTACTATGTATTTCCGATGTCCACAACAGTTGAGAAGAATAATATAATGGTGAAATGGACTATATCATGTATTAGAAAAGACACTGGATATTTGATAGCCCGTCCCGTGAACGGGTGAACCAGTCGAGGAATAGAGAAGGGGTCGACTTGCAATTTTTTGATAAGTTATGCACGATGTTGAATGGCAGTGTGAGTTATGAAAATCAGCAGCACAAGTTCCAGCATGAATTTGAGATGAGGTGAAAAACTGGGAAGCAAGGAATGTAATGGGTTCAAGAGGCTCTGCTTAACGCCGCAGCTCATTCCCAATATGCTATGCTCACATTACCTAAATGCCCTAGGACCTCAATACATATTAATGAACAATAGTCCATGCCTGTGGCGTCGGCTCACCTGAACCAGAGCAGCCATCCGCTGACGGACCCAGCATGTTGTGAACTCGGTTTGCATACAGCACGAAAGTCGGGTAAGGAATGTCATATTTCCGTGCAGCTTGTGACAACGACAGTCCTTCGCGAAGAACAGCAAAGATGGCTTCCGCCATCGTTTCTGGCCGCCATGACTTCAAGGGCCCCCGCTCCCGAAATCTTAAGGCGTGCATCATCCCACTCTGATTTGTGTTCCAGCATTTTTGCCATAGGTTCTGAATCTGGTACTGGTAGCTGTCTGCTGGAGAATCAAACAAACAAACACAGAAAGGGTCAAACAATTTGATTAGCAACAGGTCATGAGGTCAAGCTCAAAGCCAATAGCAACACACAGTTTAAACGCTGTAACAAAACATTATAATGTTAACGTACGTCGAATCGTTTCGAATCCTCAAGGTTTACAAAGCTAAGATTTGCTGAAAAACATAAAAGTGATCGGTTGGACACAAATGGTAAGTAACGAAGAAAAAAGACACCTGAACGCATTAATGTGATTGGAAAAGTGCTAATCAAAATAGCAAATGTGAGTATCTGAAAATGCCGTTGTAAAACGGGAGAAGGAACATCCATTAGGAAGACTTAACACAAGTCATGCATAGTGCATGGACATGGACGAGTAGTCTTTGTAGTGTCAAGCCAGCAATCAAATCAATTAGGCATTCTCACTAATAAACAATGGGGTTTCGGCCAGTTTTAGCAGACCATTTCATCGACACAGATGAACGTAATGAACGGTAGCATTAAAAAAGGCAAATGACACGCAGAATGAAGAATTTTACTAATTAATGAAATGTATAATAAGGAAAGGACATGGAACATTCACTCGGGAGAACGGAAAAAATGAATAATGACGATAAGATGTAAGAAAGGATAAGAGTGACTATCCAATTAAGCAAAAGGCAATCGAGAACCTAAATGTGATTATGGATTCATAACTGTCTGTCATGGCATGACAATCTTATGTGGCAGTGATACATTGCGATACAAAGTAAGGGAAAGCAATCTTGAACAAGGACGAGGATACAGAACAGCTTAAAAAAGAAGGACTTGAACAAAAGGGCATCGATGCTCCTGTGCTGTACTAAAATGTGTCTTAAATTGGTCACTCTGTTTCTTTATTGAGAATATTTGATGATTCAAATGGAACGAAATGGAGAACGATGACGATGACAACGGCTATACTAATATAACTTCCACTATTGCCTTTCCTATCCTATATCTTTTACCCCGAAAAGCCCAAAACAACAACAAGAATTAATAGTTCATGAAACATAGTGCTTACGATTAGGGCGAAGCGTGGGTAACTTTCGACAGTCAGGCTACTTAAATTACGTAAAACTTTTGAAGCTTAACCGAACCAAGAACCAAAACGAACAAACAACTACGAATAAGTCCATTACACTTTTTTAAAGGTTTTTTGTACTTCTAATACAGCGAATTTGCTTTCAGTAAGAAAAGACAATGGCTCCCAAAGGGTGCGGTGACAAACATAAGAAAGTAGTAAATGAATTCTGCATACTTCAATGTATAAAAGTACACCTTACCTAACACCTACCACAAGGTGACAATGTGCCTTAGTCATAACATGCAATAAAGCCAAAACAGTCACCGTCATCAATTTGGCTGTGAGTGAGTACGTTGTCAAAGAATTTAAGAATTCTTGAACAAAGTAATACTTTGCAGTAAAACAAGTTAAAGTATGGAGGAATGCCCTAGTAGTAACAACAAAAAGAGACCGACGGACTTTCCGAGAATTCGATGACGAAATTGTCAAGTCTTATACCAATAATATAACTAGAAGAATTGACATTTTTTTCACTGCAAGAGAAACCAATAAGATGGAGAGAAAAGCGCAAGTTTACAAAAATAATTAGGAAAACTGAAGACAGTTTGCAATATTAATGACGACTTCCTCTTCATGAGTTGGTATTGATATTATCATATAATCCATTCTTGAGTTATTCACGAGTTCCCTGTCTGCCCTGACTGCCCGCTTTGCACTGTACAGCCTTCTTTTGAAGCCCCGAAAAAAAGAAGAAAAAAAACGATGAAATAAAACACTGGAGTAATGACCAATGCCATAAAAAGCAGACGTAGCGTTCATAATACACACAAGTATATGGAGATGTGTTTTCATGAATGCTTCATGTTGCTTCGTCCCGTCCTGTTCTCTTCTAAAAGTTGTTCATTATTACAGGTATCGACAGCACATGGAAGCTTTTCCAACAGTCCGACAAACCCATTAACAATTGACGAGGCATGTCTCCGTGTCAATCATTCAGCGCATCGGACAAAATGTTCTAAATGATAACTCATCTTTTATTTGAGGGGCGCTCTAAACTAAAACTTTTCACGCGATCCATCTCTCTCCTTTCCACACACGAGCCTTATTTACGACTATATAGCAACACAAATTTCTATTACAGCACCATATATATGACATAATGTCTCAGAAAAAAACAGAACTGACTAACTAACTAAAGTAACGTAGAAAGCACTTTTACATTGACACAACAACCGCAAAATTCGCTACGACACTAAAGTTTCATGCCACTTTCTAATACGCATTTAAAGTCGTTTTTGATAGAGCTCATATTACTCATGTCTCAAAAAATTGTGAGTGACGAACATGGGAATGACAGGCACAAGCAAAAGTATAAAGTTGACGTTAACTTTGACATTTTAAGAGTTTTATTTCATAAAAAAGCATACCGAGTTTTTAATGGTGGATAATACGAAAACAATGTCGAAGTTATCAACGAACCTGTGTATACATTCAAATAGGACCGTCGGGGTACCATTGAAAGAAGAAACGTTCAGTATTTCATGTCCAATTGGCTCATGCATACATTGCGAAAATACGTAGTCGTCGTGCATTATATTGAAATTCGTTACTTTCTCGGAGCCACCTCACCCATTAACTAACTATACAATAACAATTATTCATTCAGAGTTACGTCCGTACGTATACGTTGTATTACTCAAATTAAAGGTGAGCGTGTTTTTTCCCAACGTAGCTTTCCGAGCATTGTCATTTATTAAAATTTCATCACTTTCATTTTTAAAGTGGCACTTGAATTAATATCTCTCCATTTTGAATATTTGAATACAATTGTATCCAGGAAAACGAATGTGCATAATTGTGTCGTTGCTGAATCCCATATTTAAAAAAACACGAAAGGTTGGACTTTGTAGTTAATGCAACTTGTGCATGTAAACTCAATAAATAAAGTACTTGGAGAGCGATAAGTGAGCACGCAAACATTCGAAGGGTCGTGTGTCCCTTTTGTTTCCCAATAATATATATTCAAGTCTGAAAGGTAAATATATAGTGTAGTCGATGAAAAAAATATCTTGCAAAATTCTACGTATAACATGTATCCCGTAATAATAACAGAATTGAAAGAGAAAAAAAAACCATATCATATATAATAATGACAATCGATATCTTTTGTTTAGGACGGAAAATGAGTGTATACGTTTTCTCACAAGTAATATAGAAAATGACATAGGAAAACAAAAGCGGAAGACATGTCATGAGTGAAGGCAGTCAAAAAAGTGATGGAGAGGATTATTATAATTCCAGGGCACAGTTTGAATGCCCGACACAGGCAGTATACTGGAACTGGAAGACTGGGAAACGCATTGTGTACGTGTATTATACACTGGTACGCTCCTGAATTGTGGATAATTGCGACTTTAGGGAGACTATGGAACGTTTGAAAGTGGGAACAAGGCTGAATATTGAATAAGAATTAAATACATACAAAATACGGAAGACAGAAACTGTATTCCAGGGTCCTTTAGGCTGAATGAATGGCAGTGAAAATGCGGGGACTGAAGCTCGTCGTCGACGGTGACGATGGGACATAGAAAAGGGAAAAGTCTCTTCTGCTCTGCTTATGCATTGCGTGGCATGCACAACAACCCGGGATGATTCGGGCCTCCAGCCAAGTTGTTAATCATGAATATTTGATCATCCAAATAAAATGGAACAAGTTTGCATCCCTGGTCATACATGGTTGGACTCATCCTCCAAAGTACTACTGCGACCTGAGTCTTTGTAATATGCATAAGCTCCAAAACTGCCCTTTCCCCTTGTTTACTTCCATTCCCAGTATTTGAAAACCAGGAATCTCGTTTTGCTACATTTTCCACAATGCTCTATGTTATGCCATAGTATATTACAATTTGGTTTTGTCCTGTCGCTAGCAATTTTGAGAAATAAAAATCCCATCAAGTATACATTGTGGGCGTGGGATTGTATAGTATACAAACGCGGCGGTGATGTGTAGTGCTAGTGACATCCATTTCAAATCGTCAATTTCTCATCGTAAGGACACTCGGACACAGTGCTGATTACTTTGCTTGCTCACAGTTTGTGAAAAGTGAAACTCAAATTTGTTTCAGTCGGCTTTCTACCTTTTTGTAATATGTACTGTAGGAGAAAGTGTTATCTCTACATTTCATCGCGGAGTTTCAATGTTTCAACACAAAACTTGTGGCGTTGAACATACAACATACATTTACACAGTTTCTGAAGAATGAAAAGTATATAGAAATTAAAGAAGCGAAAGGCTTTCCCTTCTAAATACCCGAATTTTGACAAACTGATCGCTCCGGTAGATCTAAACGTTGACTGTGTATGTGCCCAAATTAATACGTAATTGCTCTACCTTAGGTTTGCACGCCAGGGCTGGTCTTCTTATTTGAGGAAAACGCCCTCAGGGCGGGACAACATTTTTAACTTACACGAAACATTCGCTCGGCATTCATGTTCAACAAGCATAAGGCAATGCAATGTTCCATGTTACTGAAAAATTGACGGAGGACAAAATTATTGTACTGTGTGTGGGACTCAAACAAAAAATTGGTTATATAAAATGAAACATTTGAACTCTCCACACACAACAGCAAAGAACTAAAACTTCTTTTCCGACTCGCTTGACATTGCCTGTGCCTCCTTACTTTTCCTGGCTCCTCCGAAACTCCAAGGTGTATCGAAATAGCAGTGAAAAAGAAATAATTTTTTTGAGTCATCCTCTTCATCTATAAATACACATGGAAATGGAATGGATGCATGCATAAAAATGTTTTTCAATCCCGCTGTGAATACGCTTTACCACTGAACATCAACAGTGAGTGCAATACAAAGTTCACGGACTTTCATTTCTCCATATTAAGACGTTAATACAAACCAACTCGAACGTTTCCAAGTAGCTATATGTCTATTATGCATCTGCAGTAATACTTTATGTATGATAAGTGATAACTTGAGTTTATAGCTTTAGTTTAAATACACTTGACGAATCACACGTTATTTATAGAAGAAGAAGAAAAACTGACAGTCAAAAGGATATTATATAGAAATTAGTATTAATGCTCAAGTTTTGAATGCATTAGAAGAGCAGTACATTAGATACATACGTCTACGAATTAATACATGGTATAATAAAACATTCAGAAATTGGAAAAATGTAAATTCGGTCTGAAATTAAAACTCAAGGACTCGAAACGACAAAATTACTAACATACTATACTACACCACTACGCATTAGAAATAGTAGAATGCAGAATGTGTAGAGATGAGAAGAGCAAGGAGGAGAGAATAAATAATATGATGCTGATTCAAGAGTACAAACCTGTGAGAGAAGACGCTGACTGTCCCAACCATCCGTGAGAAGACTCGAGCATTTTGGCCTGAAAATATAATGTAATTATTCATTCAGTCTTTGTAAATGGAGTGCAATTCAATATTGATGAAGGACGATAAGGGTTTATACTAATATGACGTTTACAATACAGTTTCCTCTCATGTCTTCCACTACAGAAAGGCTCCACTTCAACTTGTTCTCTAATCATTTCAAGTCTTCTTCAATGTATGCATATATTCAGAGAGGTGCTCACTATCATATTATTCTAGTTTCACAAAATGATCGTGTCGCGACGGACTCCGAGGAGACTCGTCCGTCATTCATGTCCTATCATGCATTCTATCCATTATTCTTCCAACTTACATCCATTGTTTGCTCATAGGTTCTCCAGTATCCCTTCATTTACCTGACCTTTCGACTCGTTCAATCGAGCAGCACACTCCTAATAGTGTATTATGCACACAAAGACTATGCCATCATGAGGAGAGAAATTCAAAAGGGACAAAAGGGACAATTGACTTGCGATGATTATTAGTGTAATAATACTAATTCAGTCTGAGAGACTGACAGAGTCTCAGTTGGAGTTGGACAGCATAAATATTTTATATGATGTACCTATAGAATTATATACTATATATAATGAATAATGATAGGGAAATTTTGAAATATCGATAGCTCAGCTTAATGATTCCAAGTGAAAAAAAGTACCAACTCGTGAGAAATAATCAATAAAGGAGTTTTATATACAGGGCTCATGTTTGCATTTACAACTCCACAACTTATAAAAGAAAAGGTAAAGTAATACTATATGGCGTAGGCATAATATTAAACTTTGTATACTATTTGTGCGCTGCTCAAGTGTAAATGAAAGAGAAGACGACGACGACGACGATGCAAATGATGATTTGCATCGATAATTTATACAGAACAAGTGGTAATGTGTTTTGAGGAGCTAATCGTAATGAGTCAGCCTTGAAATGGTCTTCATCGAAATTGGCAAATGAATGACAGGGCAGAAAGGGACAGGACGGGAGCAACCCAGTTTTTGGGTGAACTGTTCAACAACAGGATTTGGATTTGGAAAGTATTAAAGTGCTATCACTGCAAGGGCAGGCAATTATAAATCGATGACGGAACAGGCAGAACAGAACAGGACAGACTAATCACCACTTTCAGCGTCCAGGCAAACGATAATGGCAAACAAACTCTGTACTTTTGCCGTCTGTAATTAACCGTTTTGTTTGCCACCTTTAGTCCCTCCTTCAAGGATTACATTATGCAGACATAACGCGATGATAGGTCGCTCAAACTCGAACTCCAAAGTGTGTCCTACAGTTCGTGACTCACTCATTCGATGAGTTGGATTACTCTTTTGATGAGGTGTCGACGACGCTTTTCCAACAAAAACAGAACAAAGAACGCATCCCACAGTCTCTGATGAGACGGCGATCCTACGCTTCTCCTGACTAGTACACAATATCATTTTGGAATTCATGCTTCTTCGACAAAGGTATGCGATGCAATATGTCTGTGATTCTCTCATCCAACTATACATCTCAAAAGTTTACATTTTATAGTATACGTAAACCATTTACATTCAAAAGTAAGAACAAGGAAAGGGCCAAGCTCTCATCTCGGCTGGTCCTGTTACTTCTTTCCCTGTTCTTCCTTCCAAACTAATATTAACTATATATAACTATATACACGACACGACCACGAGTTTCTCTCTCTCTCTCTCTCTTTTTCCTTCTCTCCCTGTAACTAAAATAAACATGAAGCAAATGTTTATGTTAACATAAAAAATAAATATTCTCTATCTCTCCCTTTGCTTTCTCGCACTTATTCATTTGCTTCTAAAACGTGGAATGTAAACGTAAGAGAGAAGAGAGACCTGCCACTACCAAACTCCGGTACTTTTACGCCATGTTACAAGGTACGCTAACGTCTAATATTCTAACACATTTGAACGTTGTTGAGCCAAGAGGCTTAATGCTTTTTGAGTGAACACGGCTAGATTACTTACTTTACTTACTTCTCATGGAAGAGCAGTGTACAGGAAAACTGTACATAACACAGTTTAGTGCTCAAATTCCGCTCCTCCAGTTCAGTTTATACTAAGTTTATAGGGATGCATTAATTCACCACATGAAATCGATCGAGTATCAAAAATGAGCATGGATAGTTCTCATTCCTACTGAATGCAAATAAATCGCTTCTTCTCCATTACTTAGTATTTACTCGGAACCAACGGAACGCACCCCGCCCCGAAAAGTAAGAGTACATGTGTGTGCGACAGAGAGGGAAAGGGACCTAAAGCACTATGGGCTCGAGAACTAAAGATTTCCGCGAATGAGTGAAATGAAAGGCTCATTTGTACGTGTGCAGATTTCCATATTATCCATAGTTTTCCATTAAAGGATGCTTCTGTTTCATCGCATCGCATCGTCCTTGTGTGGCGTTGACATAAACAAAGCTAGGAAAACGCCTTTTACACTACAGGGCACACACACACACTTAGCTTGGGTGAAAGTTTATGTAATCTTATTCTGAAAGGGTGGCTGGTGACTAAGATTCCACGGGAATGGGAGCACTGATAACATTATGAACATTACTGTATACTATAGTTCACCGGAATAACACCAAACCAAGCGTTTCGTTGTTTTGGGTTGCAAAGCCGCTGCTTGCTGCTCATTCTCAGGCGTAAAGACATCACAGTAGCGTCGCAAGTCGCAATTCACAGGACGCGTTGGGAATTGAGCAAAAGCACCAGAAGAAAAAACTAATTTTCATTTTTTAGAAGGGGCCAAAGTGCACACATTAAACTATTTATGCTATAAAGCATACAATAAATATGAGACGACCAACTGTGCTCTGTCAGCTCAGTATTGTACGATAGTATTAATATACAATCGTTTGATTACTGGATGACTCGTGGCGAGTCATACCTGCTCCGGCTGCCTCGTTCCTTTTCTCATTCGTCCCGCAACACAAATACCCGAGTTTATTTTAGTTTTCCAATTTTATTCTAATATCATGTTATAAAATGGATATACATCGATTTTACAGGTGTAATTAATTTTCGTCGCGGTTTCATCTCGTCTCCTTGAAATTAATAAATTACAAAATGCACTGTTCACATGCCTTTACCTGATGTTAGCATTGTTAGCATGCCTACAGGTATTACAACTTGAGCTGATCTTTGGGACTTTGGAGCTAACAATAATTACTGCATACTATCAAGACTCCTATTTAAATTTTCAAATGAACTATGAACTGTGTTTCGTCAGGAGGCAGCGGCATATTGAAAGGTAATGAAAGCTTTGATGACGATGAGATGGTTAAAAAGCAGAGAGATGGATTATGGAGGAAAGCCAGAGTTTTCATCATAGCCGGCAGGTAGGCAAGATCCAAAATGCCGTAATCAACTTGATGCAGGTCCATTAAGAACTTCCTATACGCCTAAATAATATGCATGTGTTGTTGAGATATTAAAGAATGCTGGTTTAGGCCGCTATCTGACCTCGATTAGTTCACGTAATATCTCACAATAAGCTACCATGCTCATTTAGTCTTCTTTATTTCAGCTTCTTTTCATCAGATCATCGCATCGCATCGTCTGCATTCTGCATCTGCACTCTGCTCTGCAGTTAGAATCTCATCAGCTGCCATTTGTGATACGATAGCTAGGGAAGGTATATAGGATGCATTATTATTATTATAATGCTAGTACATAAGTACTGGTATAGTTTAATACCTATTAGTACGGTAGGATCGATGCCCTATGCTGAAGGGGTTTGTCGATGATTATTATATGCATACAATTAAATATTATTCCAGAAATTTGAGAAGGAACGTTGAGTATAGTGAAGCACGGAGTGAGTGAGAGAGGAGTGAGAGAAGAAATATTATAATGGAAGAGGATAGGGTGGTCGTCATTTATGCAAGAATTTTCCAGACTTTTGAACTCTGTCAGACAGAAGAGGAATGAGAGCGAAGAAAGGCTTTTGTTTTTAGAAGGTTTGGTTGGTCTGGCTCCTGCAAACTTTATGGATTGGAAGAATTTCTTAAATTAATAGAGTGGAATGTGCCAGGAACGGACGGAGCCAATGAGAGATTTGAAGATGGAAATAGGTGCTTACCCGTTCCTCCTCGCGAATCATCTCGACGATGCCCGGCTTGAGATCCAAGTCATTAACTACTGTGGATGCGGTGCCACTTGCACTGGCGACTGCGGCAGCTGCAGCCTGCAGGTTGAGGAGGGCTGCAGGGCCCATGGCGCTCAAGGACGCGGCGACGCTTGGGTTTGAAGGTGTGTTGCTCGAGCTGCCCGAAGCGTTGAAGGAAGGTGTGACGGCGGGTGTGAGGCTAATAGAAGCGGCCGACACGGCTTCTGCGATTGCTGAAAGAGGCGGCGAGTGGTTGTCAAAGTCTCCGTTGGAGCTGTCAATCTCCAACTGATTGCTGCTGTGTTCATCCAGAGTGTCGGGAGGACTCGGTGTTCTGTCAGGAGTGGAAGCCTTGCGTCGTTTCCTTCGTAAAGCAGCGAGAGCATGGACGTGACCTAAAGCTGAATGATGAGAAAGTGAAGAGCGTGACAGATGAGAATGACTCGAATGCAAGTGGCCATTGGGATGAGACTCTGAATCTGATTCAGCGTTGGCAGTTGCAACGAAATCAGAGGCGGACGTGGCACCCAGGGCTAAAGATCCGGAAGCGCCGGAGCCAGCGCTCCCTTGACCCCCACGAGAGACATCGGCGAGACCTCGAATCTTCAAACCTTCAGCCACTTTGAGAAGGGGAGCAAGTTGCTCTTGGGATACATTGATTTCACCGCGGTACATAAACTCCACGACGGATTTAAGCTCTTCCCAACGAATGTCTTTGAGAATGACAATGGGATGAGAGCAGGGATTCTCGAAGAAGAGCGACTGGAAATAAGGACTGCATGCAGACAAAACCATTTTGTGGGCTTTGAGGGAATGGCCATCACAAGCCAAAGTGACATCGACGAATGCTTCACTTTGGAGCAACTGATCGAACACATTGGTCAAGTTATTTTGGTAGTTATTCCACCGGAGGCAATACTGTTGCGGCGGAGTCCCACTCATCTTCAAAACGTAATTCACCAAAGTCTAGAAATGGAAAAAGTAATAATGTTCCCCTTTCGCGGGGATAATCCGACGTTCAAGTGGTCGCACAAGTCAACCCCTAGTAGCTAGTCGGTCTCAAATCCAAGATATTAAATTTTACGGGGTTGACGACAAGACGCTCTAATGTTATCGATATGTGTGCAGTTGAGGAGAGAGTGATTGCATTTGCATGCGCACGTGTACTGAAGAGAAGAAGTGATTCACAACTCTCAGACGGTGGAGAGCTGTCGTTTCTCAAATAATGTAGCTTGATGGTGGAACGGCTCCAGAGTCAACACGAGGTGATTAGACATGACATGACATAACACCGATAGTCCGCCAAGTGTTTGGAGAGAGCTTGACACTCAGCCGCGTGTCCTGTTCAGCTCCACGCGTGTTGCCCGTTGCTATCTGGGGAGAAGAGTGCAATCCTCTCGTGTGTGCACCCACACGAAACCAACTATAGGATTACGGAGATACTTTTCAAACTGCACTTGTCTCCTCTGCCTCTCTCGCTCGTGTTTCCCGTAGTCAGTTCAGCTCACTCGCTTAGCTCAGCTTGTAAAATGCTGTTATCTAAAAGAAGATGTGATGTCGAGATCGAGATGCACTTTTTCTCAATAGCCTTTCGCCGCTCCAGACACACACCAGAGAGAAAGGGGAACATGTGTATTTTTCAGCAAACTCGTCCTGTGGTGCGACTCAACAGTCCCGATGCAAGGATTTGTGGCTATTGATCCTCAGCGGCTCCAAAGGTTACCCACGGTGGCATGTGCCAGGGCGGAAACGTACAATGGGCAAATTAGCTTCGCATTATTCCAAGAGAAAGAGAGGGAGAGCGTAACGGAGTCCGCAGTCGTGGTCGTTCTTGTGGGCGCAATTTCAACAACTCCACACAACGTGCTGACAACTCGACCACTTTGTCACAAACGGTGGAATCCACACGGTCCGTGGTATGTCTGAAAAACGTCAAAACACGAAACAAAAACATCAAATGGGTTCTTCTTGATTTATTTTTCTTAGTATTTACCTATAATTCTACAGAGACTCTCCACCATGTACGAATACTACAACCAGCAGAATACACCAAAGCTGTAACGGGATTGCGAAATCTGTCATCACAAAAAAATGAATGAAACTGACAAATCGGTGAATGAATGAACCTAATATTATGCCGTACAGAGAACAAGCACTTTCTTGTACTTTTGCATCTACACGATTGATTATGAAGGTTGACTGGATGACGTTCTGTCCGTCGTTATAATAACATAGGCGGCACTGTACTCAATATCGTATGATTATGTTACACTAATGCAACTGTTCAAGATAAAGAGTTTCATTGACATTATTGTCGTGCAGTGCACTGTTGAGAGTCCCTTTCGTACCTGAAAAAAGAGTTGAGGAACGGAATAGTATGTACATACTGGTGTGGTGGTGAGGTAAAAGGGCAAATCAAAATATCAGTTATAAAAGTTGAATGCGGGGCTGGGCCACCTATCACTCTGTGGAATGAGAATTGGAGAATGGGAAAGGAGACGCGAGACAGAGAGTGGGAGAAAGACAGAGTATCTCTCTTCTTCAGAGTCATGATACGTCCGTCCGGGTGCTGCACCACAAATTTCCAGCACACATGGAGAAATCGATCCGAAAAATGTATACCTGCACACAGACCCTCTCTAAACTATAAAATTAATAATTCATTATAAAGTCTACATATTGATTTATCGATTCACTAGTGGGAGCTTCGAAAAAATGAATTTTTAAAATTGTACCGAACTCTGGTGGACTTGGTGGTGCCGGTGAGCCTGTTGTTACCACTTTCGAGCATTTGTAAGCTACAAGCCTAGTCTCACACTCTCGTACACTTGCACTCCCCCATTTGACTCTCTTTTTCGCTATCGCTTTTGCCTTTTTCCCACCTTCCTTCTCAGCCTTACTCCATTGCATTTCCATTCACGTTTCCTCCTCTTGCTCCTGCTTCTCCTTTCTCAGTTAACATTTTGCCTTTTCTACTCCTTAAATACTTTAATAAATACAAATATCCCATTCAGATGTCTATTTACTTCTTCCTACTTTTTAATAGGAGTCGTTCTAGCTTCCACGATTTCCTTACTTTGAAGTAGTTTCACTAGGACGTACATACGCACGGAATCTTCATCTTTCCCCTTATTATCTCAGCTATATTAGGTAGGAGATTCTACTGTGCTCATTGCTCACTGACTAATAACCGTATTAAAGTATTCTACAGTAGATTTTCCTTTTTCTTATCCGCAGCAGCCCACAATGCAATTTTGAAAGTTGAATGCTTCGCTTTGCTTATCTCAAGTCTCCATATTTATCCTTCTTTTGACACAAACAATCGGCACCGACTCCTCACTTTCAAACACAGAAAGTTGAATTAATTCATTCCATCCAGTTCCAATTTCGTCTTAATACTTAATAACCTTATAAATTCTCGTAGAGGATAGCATTAGTCAGATATATCATAATACCTTATCTCAAAAAACTAAATCCCCTATAGAAAAGATCGTTCATAAAACCTATTATGAATACTATATACAAGTCAATCAACATTATGAGTCAACTTCCGTGTGTTTTATTCATTCAAAAGAAAAACTCGTACCAGTTGACACACTGTATTGAAGAAAACAGGACGAGATTTGACTGTAATGTATGATTAGCACGCGCAAAAGCTTGGCTCTCTCACTAATTTGACTTTTGCTCGTATACTACAAAAGGAATAATGGTAATATTTGCGAGTATTACATGCTTAGTTCTCCCATTCTTTTAAATATTAAGCTTATATCAAATATCGTATTATCATGGCATAAATATGGATTTAACACAATCACAATGCCACTTGTTTCAGTACTGAACAAAGTTGTATAAACTTTCTGTAGCAAAGTGTTGTGTAGAAAATGAATTTTGAAAGTAACGAAAAGTATAAAATGCAGAAGCCAAAATGCATTGGGTTAGGTGAACAGTGAATGGTGAATACTACCCGCTATTTCCCAAGAGTCGTCTGTTTACTCATCATTAGTTTTATATATGGTCGACGTAGCTAAATACACACAGACGAATGAGACGAAATACAAACTGAGACCCGCCTTTATCTTGATTTGAGTCTCCCGTGTCGTAATTCGTAATAAGACTCTGACATACATCTGCTCGACGCTAATCTAAACAAAAGCCCCGTCTGAATTATACATATCGTCTTCGTCTTCCTCCCGCTCCTCCTCTTCCATAATATTTTGCACTCTTCAGAGTCAGAGCACATTGACTGCAAATGGAACGTCTTCTTAAGTCTTCCTTCAAAACGTAACTAATAATGTGTGAGAAATGCATTCTAATACTACGAATGCGTTATACGAGCTACATTGTACTAACATGGAATGGAATACCCAAACCCCATGACATAAGATACAGCAAACACGGAACACAACGGGTAACTTTTCCTTTCTATCCTCAAATCTCATAATCTTCCATCCTTGTACTGTACACAGGCACAATAGGAAGGAAAAGTCACATGCACTAAGAACTAGCATCAATCTTCAAATCAAGTGTGCATTTTCGATCGCCATTACGCCAGAAACCATTTTGTGCCTTCACTTTCTTTTTCATTCATTGAGTTGTCTAAGAAAGAAGTGGACTTGAGTTCCGAATTTTCACTGCACAGGTGCTCGAGAGTCTTGCATGTCTCATTTCGTCCGGGCGGGTCGGTTAGTTGCAGACGAGAAGAAAAACCATTACCCTTTTCTCTCTTTTCTAGCACTTCTTCCTTTAGGATTTTTTTATGACGCTACCGCTACAAACCACCAACAGGAGAAAGTCACAGCCGCAAATGGCACAGAGCTTCCATTGTGTTTTCCCTTTTTTGTTACAGCTGTCGTGCTAATTTAGGCCTGGGGAAAGAACCCTATCTAATAAGATAATTACAACTTTTCAGTCTTCTTTTTTTTCCTGCAGCAAAGTCGGGTTGATTTGATTTCGTGAGTAATTTCTTTTTAAAAAAACGCGAATCAAACTTAGTTAAGCAGATTACAGAAGGGCGTTTTCCATATTAGCATGACTATGACATGAGATATTCTTGTGCATATACATACAAACTATGAATTTTTGTCTTTACGGCTAAAAAATGTTTGGATGTCCTGCTCCACTAACTGCTGCTACGACTGCACATTAATGTAAATATACAATTGACTATCTTTAATGTACCTGTGTCGTTTGACAGTGAGAGTGTTTGTGAGAAAGTGAGGAAATGAGAGGAAGCAACAGAGTGAAGAAAGGCGTAAGCGTATGAAAGAATAAGACTTTGAATGTGCATGAATGAACTTGTGAACATTGTACATCTGTCCGCGTCCCGTCCATTTATTTATACATGCATGGAGCTCCAGGGGAGCAGTTTTCCTCGGTTGTTTTATAGCTCAGAGCCTTGTGTCTATGTGAGAGCTACTGGTTAACACTAACAGAGAAGTTAGCCTGACCTGCAGGAAAGTACGGGACGGACTTTGAGTGAAGAAATCACTGCTGGCTCCTACACAAAGTAGCACTATTAGTTTAGTTTAGTGCATCAAAGTTTAGTCTATATTTCTAAGATGTATTGCCATTGTCATTCATGATGATAGTTTTTAGTTTAGTAGTGGAGTACGATTCGTACGATGGTACTATGATATTGCTATGATATGCTGCGTTGTGCTTACTTCTTGGAGAAGAAGTATTATAAATTTGTGATCCGACTAAGAAGGAAAACGAGTTGCTGCGACTGCTGCTCGTGTTTGGAAGAATATGAACAAAGGAGGCTAAGGAGTGCGAGACAAGAGACAAATTCTGGGACATATTGCATTGTAACCGTGAAAGAGTGTGTTTTGGACGAGCAATAAATGTGAATGTGAGCGACAAGAGTGAGTAAAAAGATATAGAAAAGAGGCGAAGATGGGGTATGATGATGCGATTACAGATTAGAACCATCGAACATGAAAGGCACATGGAGCATGAAAAGCGACAGAGAGAGCGAGAAAGAGTCACCGTCACACGGCCGGACGGGAACGAGAGAGCCAGTAGAGGTGCTCAGGGCCTGTGTTCACAAGTTCACATTGCTGACTGTCGGGAGGAATATGCTTCTCGTTGAAATGAAAAATCAATGCAAAAAGGGAATTAGACACAAAAGATAGAGAGGCACGGGAGAGAACTCATTTACAGCAAATAGCTAATGCAATTTAATTCTTGCAATTACTCCGACGGGAGGCTTTGAATACCGGGGACTTTTCGGGGGTGAGCATTGTAGATTGTAAGCTGTAGTAGAAGTTGAAACTATCTATCTGGGTTTCGTTTGCAATATGGTAGGAAAGCAAGCGGTAAAAGCAAGGAGAAGGCAGTGCAGCAGCTGAAACGTTGTTGGTCTGTCGGAGTTGATCTCATTGGAAGCTAGTAACGAACAACGAAACGCTACTACATTTACACAACGTGTACAGTGAACACACCACACATACACACACGCACACGGAGAGAAAGTTAGTTAGTTAGCGTTCCAGGAAATATGGACTTTGCAGAGAGTGGCAGAGGTACAAGGGCCATGCCCGCCTGAGCCTAAAAGTCAAAAGAAGGAATACGAGCGTAACGAAAAAATTTCACGGACAGATCGATATTATACATTTATAATAAAAATGGGGAAGCTGCACACATACACATTTATATTCCATTCCGAAACATATTTAAGAGTGTCTAGGAGGAGCAGAAGAAAGCTACACCTTTAGTAAAAAGCTGCACTCTCTTCTTCGTCAGTAAGGACTTAGTCTGAGCATTTGTATCTGCGTAAGTGGGTAATGTTGCCCTGTAAAGGGAACATTTCACCGAGAGCACCGGGGAAAAGGCTCTTACTTTTACTTTAGTTGAGACTTTCACTCTGCAAAGGTCCAATGCTGTCGTATTATTATGTACTGGAAAAGACTGGAACGAAAAGGAATGAGAGAAAGAGAGGGCAAGTGTATCAGGAGCTGTGCCGTGTCTATCTTTGCTATGACCACATTACTCGGGCACATTTCCTTCTCGCGGCAACGGCTGATAATACCTCCACCAAATGCGGAGAATGGCTTATTTTATTTCTCCATAAAAACTTATTCGCCAACTTTTTCTCTTTTCTGACTGGTTTCCACTTCGATGCCTGTCTACTGCCTTTCCCTGTCTCCCAGTCAAACTATTGGTTTCCTACCACCACGGAAACTACGAAGGCTACTTACTTACACTTTACTATTTCCATTCTATTCCATCCATGTTCCTCCATACAGTTCAAGCATGTACACCATCAAAATCCAACAACAGGACGCAAGAGAATAAAAGATATGGGCTAAAAAACAGTAACTAACTACATTATATTGACTAAAAAAGCTAACTATTAAATGTTTCCAGGCACAAAACCTCATCAAAAATGGCAGAGCTATCACCAGTCTGCGTCTACATTCTTCAGTCTGTGCCACCATATAGCTTGCTCACTGAAAAACTGCAGCTTTCATTTTCCATCCAGTATCAAGGAAAAAGCATGATCAGAGAAAGACGCAGTAATAATTGTAACTTCAAGGCTCAACCGGTTTGATATCTGGAAATATGGATGCATGAACCACGTGAACCCAATTGAATTGTCACCATAAGTTGTCAAACCCACGCAACACTCAACTGTGAATGAAATCCCGAAACGAAAAATTGCATGCATGAGGAATCGGGGCATTGTGAGAAGAGAAAGACTCCAGAACTCGACAGCAAAGAAGCTTGAATGAGTGAAAAGGAGCGGCAACGTGCGAAAGGAAATTGCATCCTGCTTTCTCGGGTTTAGTCTCGGAGATGCTCCTCTGTGTAACGTGTGACTGTGTGTTAGGTTGGTTTTGCCGTGTCCATTGGATGTTGCGGAATGCCCGGACAAGGAACCCTTCGTTTACATTACGACGAGCATTTGGTTTGGTGGAAATGCCCGCACTTATAAGTTTGATGGTATGTCACTGGTACGGAGAAAAGGGCGCTGTTCGGACGGAACGTGGTCCATAACAATTCCGGCTCAGAGACTATAATGGCAGAAACAATGATGATGAATATAAATGCCAGTCTTTTTGATGTGCACTACTACTACACTAGCCTCCCTTACCCGAGAGTTTTAGAAATGGTACGACCCAACAACTTCTCGCCCACAGCCATATATAAAATATAATATAAATTTGTTGAGTAGGAGGATACGCTCGTTCCGCCAATCCCCTCCTCCACCTCTTCAGGAATAAAATTTTATTCCCCATATCCTCTTGTAAATTGTGTACACTTTGCGACCTCACATAACAGCAATGTGTCCCAAGTTCCAAACTACCTTTTCAACTCATATTATATAATATTAACCCTTTACATATTATACTTCAAGGTACGATAGTACGCGGATACGACCAACAGTAGAACGAACCAAGGAACTATCATACATATAAAGCTACTAACGTTGTAAACGTAATATCGTAGTAAAGTGCTCCACGAGACCAGCAATGCTAAAAAGCAGCAATGTGCACTATAATCCAATATAAAATGGCTATAACTAATGTAATTTTATATAATATTGTATGCTACATGTTTCATTTTCCCATATTATAACTTCTTCTTCTTTATGGGATAATATGGAATGGGCTAGGTGAATGTACACATAACTTTGAGAGCTCTTGCTCTTGGTTCCTTTCGTCCTTCCTTTTTAATGTCTCTCGCACACTCGCAGTTATACAACATAATAAGCTACGTATATAATATACGTAAGAACAAGAATGACAACCAACAACCACGTCGACTCCATGCACCGACCACGAGTTTTTGTCTAATATAATAAATAAGTTGATCCTATACACATGAACGAGAGAAAGACGACGACGACGACGACTATGACATGTAATAAATGTAATACGTAATAAGAAGACAATGCCGTATACCCTGGCATCATCATTATCATCATCCTGCAGTGCACCTTTTCCTTGCATCCCTCCCTTATCATTGCATTACATTACACTTCATCCATTTCCATGCATTACCACGTATGCCTTGAAAATTAATATACTTTTATTATAAACGGCACATGGAAACAAAAACACCAACGACTGGAAATATACAGGTAGAAATTATAATATAAACGTAACAACGTTGCTCGGTTGATCGCTCTCGTTCCTATGTAAGCTCAGCGCAAGCTTTTTTTTCCAAATGTCTCGTCATCCTCATCAGCATCATCTCGCATTGGTAAAGTGAGGAGGCGCATAAAAAATTACATTTTGGAGTTTGGACTGCTGCGGCATAAAATATATTAGAATAAATTATAGTTTCCTCTTCTTCTTGGTCGTAGAATTGTGTAGTAGTGGGTCCATGTGAGTCATTCGGCTCATTGTATACAATGAAATAGTTTTGTGGTCGTTATCAGGATCGTCCTGGCTACATGGAGACTCTGAGCCAGTGTTATACTATCCTTGATGCCATTAAAAGTTGTTAGTGTCGTTGCTGTCTTCATCCTCATTCCTCATCGTTTCTATTTTCATCCCGCATGATATGATGTTCTCAACTGAAGATGAGATTTAGTTACAACAAACTATCATATCGGATCAGAGCAGATATCAATAGTCGCGGTAGTACTAAATAGCCGAGTAAAAGTAATATGATCGCATTCGAAAAAGTTGAGGTGGTTGGTGGGTTTGTCATTTGGTGAGCAAAGTCAGCAATTGCAGTGTGATATCATACGAGGGTGAGGTGCATTAGAAGGAAAAAATAATGAGAACTGACTGTTTCTCCTGGCGAATTCATTTTTGAAACTCATGTGTTTACCTTCGCGACTATTCTTCAAACTAATATAATAGCTCATTTCATATTTATATTGGCAAGTCCGTGATGCAGTCTGCAGTAGGAAAAGTGACTGAAATATATATGAGGTTATACACAAAATTTATATTGCATGAAATGTATTCGGCGTTTCATCCTAGTGGAGTAGTCCGTCACGTCCGACACGATTGTACGTTACTACTACACGATATTTGTATAGAGTTCAAAATGTTCCTGACGTTGTTGGTCTAAGACTAAAGTGCAGAGGATCGAGTACAGGGAGTAGTAATGTAATGGGGAAAGGTATAATATTATGTTTTATATATACCCTTCCGTGGATGCATTCATTTTCCATGAGGGCACAAAACAAACACCGAATAAATGGGAGAGAGGGCTCACTCTCATATAATAATAAGCCATGGCCATGGCTCACAAAAGCCGAGAGCCACTAAAATATCTAATATAAATAAGGAAACGTCTCTCCGCCTGAGTAATGACAGCCTCGTGTATAAAACAACTTTATGGGCTCATTTCCAACGGCGTCGACTCCAATTTTGTGCGAATCCATCAAACATCTTCTATAACCTATCCACATCAACTCAACTTACATCACATAACATATCCCTACTAAACTTCCTCTCACTATTTATTACTATGGACGAGTAATGGACAAAATGCACAAGACAAAAAAGGGATATTCATTCTATTCTTCCTCCGCTCTGCGCAATCCAACTTTAATATATTTGTGCGAAAAACCCCGTCGTCCCCACCACCACCAAACCAACCAAACAACCCCATTCACCGATTTTTATTTCTATTCTTTTCTTTTTCTCCTTCTTATTCCTTTTGCCTTGGCGTTTCTTCCATCTCCTCTTATACTCTACTACTATGCTTATGCAATAACTATCTCTACTTCTGGTTCATCTTTCATTTTTCTACCGGATACCACCACGCCGTGTACAGGCAGAGCATTGGTAGCATCCAACTAGTTAACATAGCATCGCATCCCTTTCCATTGCTATATGAACATTACATAACGTAATCCATGGAATCTAATTCCCTTTCTTGATTGCTAAACCCATTAGAAGTAGAAATGCTCTGCATACGTATGAAGAAGCAAACTTGGAATAAATTGTTTACGCTTGATGCCGGTTAAAGGCTGGTTTCTGTACCTTCTATCCCTGCCTGCTTTATAACCATGAAGAAAGAAGAATGCCATGCATTGGTATTACTGCTAAACTTAATAAAGTATTGTTTGCTTGCTACGTTGTTGTTGTTGTTCCAAAGATGCATGCTTGAGACTGAGACAGAGTTGTGGATGATGCCGTTGAATAAACTCGAAAAAAAATCAGCCTAGTAGACTGTTACAAAATTAAAAGTAATCTTGCGTAATTTGTGTTCCATTACATTTGGTTGAGTAATAATAATGAACGGAAGGGGTAAGAATTTGGGTGGGAAGAAAACGCAGACGCTTGAGTGACCACACCAAAAACCACAATCAGCAAAGGAAGGAAGACTGAGGAAGTGGGCTTACCGGTGACAGACTGCCAGGAAACGAGTCAAAAAGCTCTTCCGAAACACGTGCAGGAGTCGTAGTAAGTAGTAAAAGTCGAAAGTCGAATGTCGGGCCTCACAGCAGCACACGAGGTTGAATGAGTTGCAAAAAGAAGAATGAGTTGTTCACGAGAAAGAACAGAAGCACACACGAGACACGACTACTCAAGTCAAGTCAGTCAAGTCTACTATGCACACGTTTCATGTTTCTCTATAGTGTAAGTCAGACTTTGCCAAATAGGCTAGGACGTACAACATCACACGCTCAAACTCAACTTCCACCACTCGACTTCCATACACTTTTCCAGAGTCAAAAGGAATGTGCTTTATGACGACGCTTTCCTTTTCGCAATGTCTCACAAGAGTCTCGTCGACCCCGACCTTGTCATTTCACCTTCCGGTGACAGACACCCACGTCGTTCGCGTTGGCACGAGTGCACTTTTATGCACACAGCAAAACGTCAGCTTGACAGCTACACACACACAGCCAAATCGCAACGTGCTCCTCCGGTTCTTAAACTGCACACTTGGTCAAATAAAAGACGCTAGACGTACAAATACGTTTAGTATTGCACATTGTACGGTTTGGATATGATTTCGATATGACGCGATCACGAATCACGATGCACCGTGCACCTTTTCATGCAACTTAAAACTCAATAGTGTTTGTATACTTTCTATGCAAACTTATTTCCTTGTTGCACCTTAGTATATATCCTTTATTGACTGAAAGGGAATCGAATGCTGGAGAATAACTTTTGCAAACTTCAAAAAGTCATAGAGATGTGATTGCATGGGAAATCGTCAATGCAAAAATGATCCGAACGCACAATTCCAGGTTTGTTTTCGTAAACCCACTTGTATAATGTTACCCACAACGGATTGTACATGAACAATTTACTTGTATTTGAATAGTAGGACGATAATATGATTAAATCTGCTCTTTTCATGCAAAATTTTGATTGATGTTGTTTCTATATTTGAGTATGTTTGGAAAATGTGAGGAAAAGAAAGCAAAAAAGATTATTTGGTATGAATGTTGACTATGGTAAACTGAATTGCACGTAGGAAGTAGACAACGGAGGATTGGGTTTGTG
>JABASF010001223.1:0-24816 GCA_019776145.1 Harlomillsia oculata | reverse complement strand
GGTTCTGAAGGTGTCACTGATGTCTCAGTGACTGCTGAAAGCGGCTCTTCTGGTACTATAGGTTCTGAAGGTGTCACTGATGTCTCAGTGACTGCTGAAAGCGGCTCTTCTGGTACTATAGGTTCTGAAGGTGTCACTGATGTATCATTGCCTGCTGAAAGCGGCTCTTCTGATACTAAAGGTTTTGAAGGTGTCCCTGATGTCTCAGTGACTGCTGAACGCGGCTCTTCTGATACTAAAGGTTTTGAAGGTGTCCCTGATGTCTCAGTGACTGCTGAACGCGGCTCTTCTGATACTACTGTGGAAGGTGTAACTTGTGCTACCTCTTCCGAGGCTGGAGAATCCGTAGATGACTCAGTCGGCGTATGAGCGATAGTTGATGATTCTTCTGAAAACGGAGTTTCTTTAGGTTTCTCCGTTACCTCTTCGACTGAGACTGGTGTTTCTTCTGGTTCAGATTGTTCAACAGGCACTGGAAGTTCAGTATCAGAAGTAGCCTTTGTGTCTTTAGGTGAAGGCATTTCAATTTCAGCACTTGCATTTTCAGAGGTATTCGGTTCGGGTGATTCCGTTGCAACAACTTCATCTGAAATCTTAACTTTGGGCTCCGAAGTGGATACTTCTACGGAAGACTCGTCCGTTGATGCTTCGTTTTCAGGACTTAAAGTTGTAATTTCAATAGGTGTCTCAGCAGAAGATTTCGACTCCGGCAATTCGGTTGTCTCCTCCGACACTATTTGCTCTGAAAAATTTTCGATTGTATCTGCCTTCGTAGACTCTTCGTTGTCTTCCATTTTGTCCCATACTGGGAGTAGTGAAAACGGGAACTTGTATCGATGAGTATATTTGCTCATCTGTTCTTCTTTGATTGTTGATTTCGGGGCCAAGCCCACTTTATCTCCAATCTGTATCTTAAACAAAGCACAATCAGAATAAAATTCTTCTCCCCCAATTCACAGATTCACACGCATAAAAACATTTAGACAGGCACCAACTTAGTGAACAGAATTACTGACCTTAATAACCCAATCATCCCCACTTTCCGCTGGCTTACTCAACACAAACACTTCTTCATTTTTCTTAAATGACACGTGTCTTTCAGTTTTAGCAGAGTAAACTAACAGTGTTCGGGCCTTTGAGATCCATTCTGAAATGAAAGATTATAATCGCAATTTTTTTTAAACCGAAATAAACCAGGTATTCTTTTCATCACAATTATTGAATGGACCCAAAAAATATAAATGGGTTCAAGTCAAATATCAAAACAGTTTCATCATCGTAAATCATCAATATTCAGCTGATTTACTTCAGACTTCAAAATTTTAAAACCAAAGTTAAAATGTTTTAAAACAGGATTTTACCTTCACATTCCCAATCAGCACAATAATACAAGGGATCACCATCAACTTGTCCAGTGATTTTAACAGCGTTGAAAGCTAGTAATACAAAACTACAAAGCACTACAGCAATACGCACCATTTTATTAAATTATAACTAGAAAATCGGGTGTCAAAAACCCGAATTCGGGTGGGACAACTACAAAATACTTTGGATGTCAGCACTCAGCAGCCAAGCTGCTGGAAAAGTCTGTGGACTCAATTGACACGTTGGCAAAAGCAAAGCATAGCGCGAACAAGTCCACACCGGCAAACTTTAGGACGGCCAATTCCCATTGGAACGTTAGCATTGCATTTTCCATTGCGTTGTTCTCTTGCTCCGTTTTCCCTTGTTTGTTGACTCGGTACCAAATTGAACAATCTCAATAGAAACGTTGAAACTGATCCGTAACGACAACAGCAACATTGGACTATTACGTCGACATTCGACACTTCCTTGACACTCGACAGGCGACAATCACCAAACCCAAATCAAAAGCCAAAATGGTACTACATACTCATAATAACTCAAGTTTATTCATAAAAGATTCAAACATTTACATTTTGCACACTTCATTAACTACACTGCTAGTTCATTCAACACTAAGAAGTTCACTTCATACACTCAGGAACAGAATACAATTTAGAATACATTCTTCGGACTCCCAAATAATTATATAAGCACGATAATACAATCTTGTGACTAGTTAAAATCTAGTTTGCGGTTTGTGAAATAGGAAATTCAGTTAACGAGAGTTCTGAGGGTTATGCAAAATCTGATAGCCAAGTATACTATACGGATGAGTGTTAAAACGCGGACACATTCCAGATAGTCCATGATAATCCTCAGAATCGAGGCAAAAGTAGGAGCAACCGGGTTCGGCAGTACGTCATTCTGATTCTCGTTCTGAAAGCCATCATGCATTACGTCACACCCTCTCATCAACTGCAAGTGAGTCACGTATGTTAAGGTACTCTGACACAAAGTGAGGACATGAGAGTCAATAATCAAACCTTATAATTGTAATTTGATAATTTGACTTTTATTAGTTATAAATTGTTACTCACTGCAAGTAAAGACATTCCCAATCCCCAAATGGCCAATTGGGGTTCCCGAATTCGCTTGTCACATGCACATGTAAGCATAAAACAGACAAAGCCGACGATGTGTTTCACAGATTCAGCATGTAGCCGTGCCTGTCGGTTTAGATCTCCACCAGATCGAATCACTTGACCAGTGAGTTTAAGGGCGAGGCAACAGTAAAAAGCACCTATCAAGGCGTGCCAGATTTCAAAAACCTTCAAAATCAAAAACTTGATGTATTGAAAATGTAATCTAAAGAGTTGGTAAATTATCATCAGTTAGTAGTTTGTTCTCATTACAAAGGCGGATAGTGGAAGGGCCAATGAATAAATGGTATTGTCCAAACTCGTCAAAAACTGCCAAAAGCCGTATCGGATGGGCGATGAAAGAAATTCAGTTTCGGACGAAGGAGTAGGATAGCAGGTCATCTCTTCGTATTCCGATTGTGGGTCACATTCTCCAAATGCTGCTGGAGGAGGTTCTTCACAGGCCATTGTTCAATAATACTCAAAAATGTCAACGAAGGGTCCAGTACAAGTTGTTGTCAACCTGTTTCGCATTGTCATCATTCCCTGAAGTATTCATACAGAGTGGCGATGAAAATCAGAACTGAATCGAACTGAATCAATCTATGGAAACAAAAACAAAATCTTCTATTCTAATACTGATATTTGCAAGTTGAGTTGAAAGATCAACATGTCAAGGTACCATGGGTTGCTATAGTCTAGCTTCATAGAGGAGTTGTGAGAAATGTGACAACGAGAAAGCCCATTGCAATTTGCGGATTATTTGCGACGGGAATTTTGGTCAAATGTGTAGTTTATTACAATAGTTCAAAATGGAGTGTGAATTCGGATGGAGAGCATTTTGGAATAACGAGCTAAAACCATTTTTGACTGGAGGAATTAAACCATTATGTAAATTGGTGTTTCTAATGGTATGAGTACGACTATGAACTTAATGCAAATTAGATACACACTTGGTTAGTATTTTCGAATTTTCGACTAAAGGACTAATATTTTTCAAATTGTTTTTTCAAAGACATTGGATCATGTAGTTTACCGATGTGGCGTATCTGCGCTTGGTTCTTTAACCGGTGGTTACTTTGCAAAATTGATGTATCTGGATGCTGCATGGGAAATTCTCATCTCTCTCTTATTCACAATATCAATCTTGTATTTCATCTGGTACCTGAGAATAGAGAAATCCTTCGTGAAACCACTAGTTCTCCGTGAAGGTTTGATGAAATTCATCCTTCTGGTAAGTTTCTGGAAAGTTGTAGTAGAAATAGTTTGCTGTTTACGTCAAAAATTGAAATGCATAATGCATAGGAATCATAGGATAGATAAAATCTTCTTGTTTATTTGAACAGATTCGAGATTTCGTCACTTTCATCGCTACAGCTCGAGCAGTAGCTCGGTTGGTTCGTCTAATATGTCATGCCACAAATAATTCCGGGATGAAAGAGAAGAATTTAAGTGACGGGGTTATGTACGTCATCATGATGAACTTACCAGTTTCTCAATATTACTTGGATGCGTGGGCTCCGTACCATAGCATTTTCGGAGGACAAGATATTCCTAAGGATTTCATCACCTCCGCAGAAATCTCTTTGGCTTTTACATTCATTGGATGTTGTGTGGCTCAAATCGTTTATTTTAACTCGATCAAAACTTTCCTTTCCGCTACTTACGCGTTTTTTGAACTACTGCCAGAATTACAGGGTAATTACCTAATTTACTTATTAATTTATAAACCCAAATAATATTGTGAATTGTAAGCGGAAAATATTTCTTCTCCATCGTCATTTTTACTGTTAGTAGCCAACAACGCCTTGTTTGCGCATTTATATCTGTCAATTGTGATATCTTACAATTTCTAAACTACAATATACAAACAACTACTGCCAGAATTACAGGGTAATTACCTAATTTACTTATTAATTTATAAACCCAAATAATATTGTGAATTGTAAGCGGAAAATATTACAAAATACCGGCAAAATTCACTGCAACCTAAACTAAAAAGAATTGAGGTTTTATTTCACAATGCTATACTTTTATAGAACGGTGGCGAAAGAAAAAAGAAGCAGAAGATGCAATTGATGTTCAGTCACTTTCTCTCGCTTCCCCTCATTCCGCTGGCCTTGAAAGCCCATTATTTTCAGATCATCACGTGCAAACGGATGTAGAATTTTGGGACTTTAGCGATAGTGACTTGATCAATAGGAATATCGAAGGAATGAACACTCCAGAAGTTGAACGATTACTTCAGGACCAACGCTCAACTGAGCTTACGAGCCATCACGATCAAGGAATTGTCGAACACAACTTGCAAGAAGTTTTCTAAATAACATTTAAAAATTACCCGCTGTATGCCACATTTTTAAGACTTGAAACATAATAAAATGCTCATGAAACTGGGAACTGGGACTGTACATAATGTGATTTGGTACTTCACTTTTTCATTCATGATTTTACATGAAAGCATAATCCACAAATAAAGTTAGGGGAAAATGACTATTTTGGTCAATGTGAAGCCTCAGCTGGCGACAGACAATGCTTATCAGTGAAAATAGCGTCAGAGTTCTTATCAATGGAGCAAGGATTAAAAAGAACAAACAGCCTTGTACGGTTTGTGAATGTATAGTAAAACAAAGTAATTTTTATTTTGTTAAATATTATGAAGTAACATTGTACTAAATTGTACGAGTTAACAACGAAGGAGCAGTAGTAGTTTGTATATTGTAGTTTAGAAATTGTAAGATATCACAATTGACAGATATAAATGCGCAAACAAGGCGTTGTTGGCTACTAACAGTAAAAATGACGATGGAGAAGTCAAATGTCACCGAGTGGCTGGAGTAGGCTCGATTTCCATACATGAGCACCGGCGAACTCGTTCAATTTGGACTCTTTTTCTTTTGTCGCGATTTTTCCCGCAGACCAAACTGACTGTTTTCCAGTCTGACCTAGAAGGTCGACACACCGGGAAGGAAGCAAACAAGCCCGGGACCCAAACGGACACGCACTGCCCGAAACACATGCGATTTACAATCGTCACCGGCTCACAGCCGTCGCGCTTGATGACTTGACTGTACTTTTGCGTGCGACAGCAACTCCTATTTTTGTTTTTGTTGGCTCCACGGGTCGAAGCATCGTCACTTGAGGTGTCGAGCGCGTCAGCATTATTGTCACTGTCATTGACACTCTGATGAGAAATGGGAGCGGCGCCGCCGAGGTCACTATGCGCAGCTCCAATGTTGTTATCATACGCGTCATTGTCTCCCGCATTAGGAATGCTGGCGCGACGTCGCGACACAGGTAAAGATCCTGTGGAGGTGTAAACCATCTTTGCTGGGAGAATGACTTCCTCGTGGTCACCGAGGGACAATCCAGCACTGATGTCATCAAAATTATTTGTATTGACACTACTTCTATCACTGCTGATTCTGGCAGCTGTCAATGCTTGATTACTGTTGAGCCGATCCCAACTCATTCGTGACACTTGTTTCAAGTCGAGGTGACTGCCGCCAGTAGGCTTATCTCTGTTGTTGTTATTGTTGAGTCCAGCCTTGTTGTTTCTACGATAAAAACGCGCCGTGCTGGTGGATGTACTTGTACTTGTACTTGAAACCATCGTCGTCGGTGTACTTGTACTTGTCGAACCAAACGTAGCAACTTCACTTCCACTGTGTCCAATAACACTGTCACTGTGTCCACTATCACTGTCTTTAGTTTGCATGGGACTGAGCACGAGAACGAGGACGGTCACAAATGTCAGCAAGATCACAGAGGTTACACCACAGCTTATCCATAGTCTCGATGAGCTCCTCATGGTCGACGACCTTGTGCAGGCGCCTTCCTTGTCGTCGTCGTCTCTCTTTGACACTCCTGTCCACGTCCACGTCGTCGTACTTGTTTTGATCTCTGGGAGCCACCGGGTATTTTCATCCAGAGGCAAAACATTATTATTGTTCCTCACTTGCTCCTCACACAATGGTTCACTTGACTCCGACACTTGACCCGTATCTGTGACCACCACAGAGGTCAATTCCTTGTCCATGCTACCTTTCTGAAATGGCACATCTGTCCTTGTTTTTGCAACGTGGGTTGAGTTGGCCATCTGGAAAAATACCACAAGGCAAAACACTTATTATCAGTCTCTAGTAGTCTAGTACGCTCGTTCACACACTGTTAACTAATTCATCTCATTCATCAACATCTCTTAAAACCTCATTAAAGCATGACCGCATTCACATCAACGAGCGTCTTGCGTCTGTCTTCCTCATTCAAAAACAAACATCTCAAATTCTTACATCACTGACCCATCCGTGACCCTCATTGACCTTTATAACGATGTGCAATATTAAATACTATAACTACCCCATTTCACGTTTATATACTGATAATTTTAACTTTTTTTCTTAAAAATAAATTCCATTCATTCTTCCAGTCCTTGCCTTGCCTACGTCCTACGTCTCCTGTCTACTACTCACTCACTACTCACTACTCTATAAACACACACATTGCAAACTATGCAAACTTGAATTTCTGCTGTATAGTCCGTGAATGAATATCCCATTCACAAATATTTACAACACAAAATATTCCGTATATTTTTTCAAAAGTCCTTTTCGGGGTGGATGAGTGTGAAAGCCAAAGAACCAGATTTCTCACATTTTTAAGTTTTACACACACCAACGCACATTTTTCACTATTTTTAGGTCTTTCCATTCAATGTATTCCTTGGTTCGTGACATTCCATGTTGGATTATGTATTAGCTCCATAACACGTAGTAGCGTAGTGAATAGTGAGGAGGACTGCTAGAAAAGGATCATATGAGGAGAAGAAGGCCACAAGAAGGTTACAATTCATAGAAAAGCGTTATTAGAACATGCAACGGGGCAATGTGACATTCACACCTGGTTGTTTTCTGTTGACAATGCAGACGGAGTCACAAGTGAGAAAATCCTTCTGAAGAATGAATGGACCATTTTCTCACGAAATTCAAATAATGTTGTTGAGTTGTTCCCTTTTTCCGTTTCGGGCTGTGCCTTCTTCTTTGCCTTGAGGCCCTACTCATACAAATCCTCCTCGTGGTTCAAAAATTGGAAACGGTTCTGTTCATGAAAGGAAATGAAAAATATTTTAACTCTGAATGAATTCATACGGAAATGTTCTCAAGTGCGAATGTATGGTACTACAGCAGAGCGTAATGCAATAAGTTTGCATGCATGCATTTTGGAAATACAGATGCACTTGAGATAGAAATGGTCAGAGTTCAAGTGCAATTTGTCACTTACTTTATGAGTCACTGTCACACAAAAGTGACCACAAAAGACGGTCCAAGGTACACCACAATCAGGAGTGAAGGTTGAGGAAAAGGGACATGCTGGTCGCTCGTATAAGGTCGTGGGGAAGTGAGATGTTGTTCCTTTGAAGCCTCAAACTCAACTGACTCATTCTCATTGCATTGTGATCATAAGTGGCCAAGGCCCCAAACCTTCATGCAACCAAAAAGGATGAGCTTCTGATGCTGGGAAGCTGGGAGGAAGAGCAAGAGCAAAGTCTCATGGGTTTTTGTGAGTTTGTTGGTTCTTAAAGGCTTTTTAGGTTGTGTGGCTTGTCGTCGTCGTCGTATAAGTTCCATAGGAGCTCCGATGTGTCTAACTAGTACTTCTTCTCCAGAAGAGTACGATTGTGATGGGCTACGTCCACGGCGCCCAGCAGCCTGGAGCCACCGGAATTTTTCTGCCTTGTCGAAAACCTTAATTGAGTCCCGCAGTCCCGTGAGAGACAGTACTGTCTTTTCCCTTTAGACTCTCTTGGCTCTTGGAGACTCAAAGTCACAAAATTTACCTCTTCTGCTCCACTTACTAATGTGTACACTTTAATTTCTGACCTTATGTCAATATAATGTCACATTTGGTGATTTTTAGTCCATATTTTAAATAATAACCACTTTTTCGGCAGTTTGAAGAGGACTTAATGGTCCTTGGTCTGCTTTCTGTTTGTACTTACGACGCGACGACGATCCTATACATGTGTGAACTTTTTTCAAAGTTCTCGTCTTGTGAGAGACACGACATAAAATTCGCAATCCGCTTAAAAGCCTTTAATGAACGGCAGACTGGCACCCTCGCAAATGTGTGTATGTGTAGTAATAACACTTATTTCCTTTTACAAAAAAATCCACTTGAGTCTAGACTAGACAAGACAAGAAAGAAGAACTTTTGCAAAAATCCACTCCGCCAATTTACGAGTGGCAAAGTAGTGCTTTTGGCGATTGCGATTACCGATTAGTACTTTCAGGAGCAAAAATGACATAAGCTCATTAAATTAGACGGGTTTTAAAGTTTTTGGGTTTTTGGCCATCGACAAATTGCGTGTAAAGTGGACATGGAAAGAAGTCTGCTTGAGATGAATTACCGAAATTTTTGCAAAAAGTTAAAGCAAAGCTAATATAGTAGTAAACAATGGGAAAAGAGGACATGATCATGTAATTTGGTTATAATTCTTTCTTACTGTCTCTTTTGAAAATGATGGCGAGAGTGAAGAGAGTCCAATAAACTGCTTTAATTTGACAGTGTGAGTCAAATTATGTTAACTAAAACTGGAGGTCTGGCTCCAGCCGTCATCATCATCATCACATTATTATCATCATTTTCAAGGCGTTTGAGAGAAGTTGAAGACTTCGTTTCTGCTTCTTAGCTCATAGTATTCTTAAGCCTTGAGAACAATACGGCGGCGGCAGATTAAGTATCTCTATGTATGTAATACTGTAATACTCACATTGTATATATCGCCTTCTCTTGCGGAGACTCGAGAGATGCGCTAGAAAACCAAAAAGTAAAGAGGATGGTTTTTGTGATCACATTGTCTTCCTCGATCGTCATCGTCTCGTCTTGTGCAAGACGAAAAGATTAGATTCTTCTTTTTGAAGAGGTGTGTTTCACATTTTCAAAGACACAATCCCATGGTATATAGTATAAGTGCAAGTGCAAACGACTCTTGAATTTTTCTTCTCATCCTAAATTGTATTGCAATAATCACCGTCTCGCTGTGGGATGCTCGATTGTTGTGACTGTAGGTGCGACGCTAATCGCTTACAACCTACGCTTTCCCAACCAAAAAAACAAGATCATTGCACAAACAGCAGAGAAGAATTCTAAAATTTTCAAAAGATTTGGATGAAACAAAAAACGAATGATTCCTATTTGAAAACCAAATTTTTTTGTGGATGAGACGTACGGAACGGGTCATTCACGTGTTTTTGTGAAAAAGTACTTTTCTGTGGTAATAGAGAAAGCATAAATTTTGCCAAAATTGCCCACAACCGACACTCACTTCAACCAATAATGATCTTTGATCTTGGGAAAGTTCCCATGCGTCGTCCGTCCGTCGCCAACTCGTTCCATTGTCATAATCGTATAAGCTGAGCTGTCTGACCCAAAGCATAATCCTTAGAAGTCCTTCTCACCTGGTTCCTTTTGCACCCGAAATGTGTTGTGTTGTATCCTTCTAGTATGTCTGTGGCATAAGCATTGTATTTTGTATGGTTCGGTTCCTTGCCTTATGTCCCTTCATTATTTCTGTGTAATACTGAAAGGAAGTGTGGTGCGGTAGTAATAATCTACACGGACCCTTTTCCTATTGTTAATGACCAGAAGATTCAGTTCGGGGTGCAGGGTGCTGCTTCTTGGCATTATAGCAAAACAACAAAAGAGGAGTGCTAAACAATCATTTCCTTCTGACATGTCTTGTGCTACCATTATTAACTTACAACTTACAAAGAGCATTGTTGTGATTAGTGACTGTGTGTCTTTTCAAATTGCAGCACGAGGAAAGAACATTTACTTAAAGGATTTTTTTTCACGATTATTTCACTTTTTAGAAGCGTGAAAAAGTGAAGAGACGGCGTCTTCCGTTGACCCTGAAGAATCAAGCTGGTCTTAAAGATGTTTTAGCACTTCCCAGGCGTCATAAATTGCTCTGACTACTTCAGCCGTTTTTGAACATGATGAGCACAACTTGTTCGTTTTTAGCTTTAACACACACAGACATGACACAAATGTTTCCTTATGTGATGTGTGTAGTGTAAGTTATATAATACTATATACTCTACGCAGTACAATTTTACAGTACACTTCCCTTGGAAAATGTTCCCTTCAAACGATTGCCGTTTTGTTAATGTACTCTCTGGGAAAAGAAAATAAACAAAATCTTGTACTTTCAAACTGAACTTTGAAAAAATACGAATAAAATTCACGTTTTTAGTACTATATTAAGGGATGAAGAGGTCAAAAAATGAGTTTGAAGGGTCGTCGGGGACTGAAATTGGACTATAGAGTTTGAGGGCGCCTTTGACGCGATTATACGAGACAAAGTGCATTTATTTTGGTATAATCTCATCTCGAAATGCGATATTTGAGGAGTCTCTCTTCTGCCTATTGATTTTGTCTGTCGCCGGAATCCTGAAGGCGACCAGGCTCCGGGAGTCTTTGCGAGGTTTTATATCCGCTTTTTTTCGTTCAAGTTTCACGTAGTTGTCGTCATCTTTACACAATTTACCCGCTGATAAACTGTGCGACATGGAGAAACTTATCCAGAAAAGATTTTTTTCCAGAATTCATTCCTTATCAAATTTTTTGGAGAATTCCATTTCATATCAAAAAATGCATTAAAAATAAATGAAATGCAGCTAAAACTCACGTAAGTACACGGGGAAGATGCGTCTGTCCGCACTTTCCACAGAGATGCATTGTGTCTCTCCCTTCGAGAAGATATATGAGTCTCCTCCAAGGGATTTGAGTATCCGGACGTTCGTTTTGTGAGCTTTTTACATTACTTATGACGGCTGGGTTGCTGCCAGCCTGGCACCAACAATGAATACACATCGAGTCAAGATAAGATAATTTTTTTACTCTCTTGCGTACTCACTAAAGTCTTTTTGGAAGCGTTTGTCTTGTGTGTTGTGCTGCTTTTTCCCTCGTCTTTTTACGCTTTTTCATGTAACTAACTCATAAAGAGTTGAGATGAGACTTGCTCATGCTTTCCCTTGCGGTCATGAAGGTAATAGTCAGCACTTTGTTCATTACGCACTTATTCTTGCCGCCTCAGGAAGCAGACGTTACGTTGCGTCTTGCCTTGCGTCAGTTTATTCCTCCTACAAAAGATACAGGGAACACGTTCCTTCATTTTGGCACTTCCTACCAAAATTTTCCTTCGGGGAATTCAAATTAACCTAAACTGCTTTTCATTCCATCCGAAAAGAATGTTCGTTTTCGGATTTATATTACATTCAAAATTCGAACGAGACGATGAGATTTGTCAGACACCAGACGAACTTTGCTTTAGGGTGCACAACACATCTAGCAAAGTATAAAATCAAAAACCTTACTTCACATGCACCCACAAATGGACGAATGGAATTATATGAAAACAGAGAAAACCCAAGAAACCTCGAAAAAGATGTTGATTCGTGAAAGCAAGCAGGTAAATCTTGTTAATTTAGTTAGTAGTACAGAACCTTTTAGATTTGCTGGTAGTTGCTCAATCATGAGGAGACGAAGGAGCAATCTCAATGTCATCTTGAGTGGATAGAACATGAAGTAATCATCCTGACCGACTGCTGGAGTACGACAAAAGGCTCCAGAGATCACAACTTGAGATGCCGTAATGAACACTGGATGAAAATCAAGGAGAGAAAAAAACCGTCTGAAGGAAGGAAGGAAGGAGCCAACACGACGGTTTCGTCGTCGTTTTTGGTCGTGTTTCGTCCAGAAAGATTCATCTTCCTCCAGGTCTCCTTATTGCGCATATTATGAAATGATGATCCACAACAAGAAAAACATAAAGGATATATAATGTTTTTCTTCAAAGCTCTTCCCATTGTCCTACGAGAAGGAAAAACGGCACGGCACCCGTCGCCGGCCAGGGTGCCACTCTCTATAGCTCCTTTTTTGATCCAATCTGGACTTGTGGAGTCCTGGAGGAACAGATCGGCTCCATCGGCTGTTCTACAAATGAATTACACGATCTTTCCTTGCGGTCTAATAAACATGAGGTAACAACAGCACACAACAGCCAACAGAACAGCAGCCTCGTCGTCGTCGTCCACGTCGTCGTCAGTGCAGTCGGTCGTCCTCGTCAGTCCCAAAGAAACGAGTAACCACAAAAATCCTCTTGTCAAGCACTGCATCTTGGGCCCTTGAGCCTTTACATAACATAATCCGGATGCCCTTTTCCCCAACAAAAACCATGTTTCTTTATCCTTATCATCCTTTGCACTATTATTATAAACGCATTATTCCTTAATAGTCGTATAAATTATAATTATACAAAGCAAGCCATCCTTTTGATACAAATCGGATAGTTTATGTATATCTCGGAATTCTTAAAAATAATAAAACCAAGTCCAAGCTATTGCTAAGCTCCGAGGCAATGTCTATTCAAACTGTCTGTTTTCCCCGTCTCGTATACTGGACAATGTAACGAGTTTATGAGCAGATGGACTTGACTTTAAGAGTTGATTAAATCATATGTTATTAATAGTCTCTTGATTAGATAAGTTTGGCGTCTCAGATAAGAAAACGCTCATAAACTGTCGGTTATAGCAAAAAAGCATCTTGAAGATGACATGAAATGAACCAACTGGCCTAAACAATTTTTTTCCGTGTGAATGCTGAATGCGCATCTTGAGAAAGAAAGGCATGAATTCACATGAAACAAAGAAAAACAATTTTTTTTTGTAAATTACTTGATCGAAATCAAGCAATTCATTTTATTATTTTGCACACTGAAAAGACGATGAGATTAAAATTTCCAATTTCCAATGACGAAGTCGTATAATTTTGAAAAGGTACATTTCTGTTTTTGTATTATAGTTGAATTTTATGATCAAAATCTAAATACTAGTATTTTGACTACGTTGACTAAACATTCTAAATGATCTAATGAAACTAATCTAAATCTAATAAAGTGTCTATAATTTTAAAGAGTCCCATATGATGATGATGTTTCTTTTAGAATTCTCCAATAAAATAGTCTTCTCGTGACCACGCCGTGATCTGCTGTGACCTGGCAAAATCCTTTTTTAATCCGTTTTTTATAATGAGATCATTAGCACCGTACAGCTGAAAACGATGACAATTTTGACTTTTGACCTTTTCAGCCCTTATAACATAAGGGAACTTATGGATTCAAAAGAACACAGCTCTATCACAGTCTCACCCCAGATTTCATTAGTTTGTTATTGTTCTAAAATGCATAGTAAATATTTTTTCGGTGGTTTGAACCTGCCCGTATTTTGTTTCCCTAATGACTTAATACATATAGTTTAATTTTTACAACATATAGTTTAAGGTAATCTTGTGGAAAGAATTGAAAATAAAATAGGATTGATTCCAATGTTTCACAAAACAGCTCAAGATAATATTGGTTTTTAAAACGCTAATATGTCAAATTCGACTGCGGCAGAGTTGTGCTCTTTCGAAAAGTGCATTTAAATCCTAATCACTAGAATAATGATTACTAATTAATTAGATTTAATTTAAAGAGAGCTTGATGGGTTCTGAAAATGCTCCCAACAATTTTTTTAGATGGTGTTTTTCCTTTCCTTTCGTTTCATGTACGGATCGAAACGTGTAGACTTTCCTTTCGCTGACGATTATCCTGTGTCCAGTTTTTTTTTGCATAATGTGGTATGCACAACATCAATACTAATTATAATTTAGTGAGGTTGGGGTTGGGGTTGGCTGGCTGAAGCAAACATCAAGAGATTTTAAAGTGTTTTTTGCACATCAAGATAAGCCTTAATATTAACAATTTACTCCCTTTTAGGATAACATTTTTAAAACTCCCATCTTATCCTAAACATTTAGACATTGATTGAATTTAACTTTTGATTCTTGATGGTAATGAAATTAATATCTTTTATGATAAAAATTATATCTCGGTGGAAATATAATTTTTTTCATTATTAGAACATATGATGATGGAATGTTCGAGAAAATATGACGACGGAGGAGAGTTGACTTGACCTCCTTGTGTTCAGTTGTGATGGGCGTTGTTGGTGTTACCCTTCTTGGCAGCGACTGGAAGTTTCTCTCCCTGGAGAAAAGGGTTCCCTTCCTATAATACAGAATGTTGGACAAATAAATTGATTTTAATATCTTTTTTTCTGACTTTAATCACCCCAAAACCAAATGAACTCGGTTAAAGACCTATACAAGTCACTTTTAGACTGTAGGTGTAGTTATAGGTTATGGGAGGCTGACTAAGGCTATGCGGGTACAAATATGCTGAGGATAATGAATCTTTTTTGTATTTGAGTCTGTGCCCTTCTGCCTCATTTCTTAAGTACACATTAGTGTAAAGGGCACTCCTTGGCACCAAATAGCCGTGCTCTCCGTAGACATTTTTGACAAGAATAGAACACTCCTTCACATTACAGTATAAGGATAGGAGGAAGATTCTTGTTCCAAAGGGCCCCATAGGGTCACAAAATTGTAAAGTAGCCTCAAGAGGAATTACTCAACACGTTCAAAGAAGGAATGCAATCAATTATCCACACTCACCCCATTGTCATGAGCTGCTGCTGCCTCATGGACCATCTCATTCAGTCGGCTCAATTTTTGGTCGTGCGCCTGAAACCATACAAAAAAATTGGGGAACAAATGAGCAATGTGAACAATGTCAGCTATGCAATCTCTTCTGTCCAAGGTCATTGTTATAAAACCTCATCTTCAGAAAATCCCGGCCTATCCCTGCTTTTACAATGAATTGACATCAAAGAAAGAAAAAGACGGAGAGAGACTTTGAGAAAAAGATCCTTTTTAAGGACCTAAAAACGGTTCCCACTTGAAACTGACTGACTTAAATGAACTTTTGCCACACCTTATTTTTCATACGTACGTGGAAAGAAGGAAATCTTTAGGAAAAGTGGTTCTTCTGGTCATTCTTCCTTTTTCTCAAGTGTGATACTTGGAAAATATTTTTTTAAGGAGTTCTCAAAAAAATCCCCAAAATGTTTGTAATATTGTTATTACCACATTCCATACGAGAAAAAACGAAATTCTTTCAGTTTTGGGGTCAGTTTTTGAAAAATGAACAGTTAAATGAGCTTTTTTGGTTGTGTATGTATATGTCTGTGTGTATGCATTTCATTATTTCATACTAGTATGACCGACTTTGACTTTTGACTTACCTTTTTGATTTGTACCTTCTGGGTATAAAACTTTTTGGCTACCAACCCTTTGTGTGATCCTTCCACAGAAATGCTGTTGAGGAAATCATGATCTAATTCGATTTCCGGTTCGCGTTCTGCTGCAGGGCAATCGAACATGTGTTCCGTGTCACACATGCAATCCTGAGATCCTTGATAAGCCCGACTGAATGCGGCTGTGTTCTCAAATGTTTCAATGCATCCGTCATCTGCAGAATAGCCCACCGGGCATGGATTCGGCGGGTTACAGTACGCAGGTAGAATTGCGTCCGTCTTCACCTCAATAGCGGCAGATTTCACTGGAGATGCAGAGGTTTGTCCTTTAACCTTCTGATAAGGTTGCTTTACTTCTGATCCTCCGCCTACAACAATGTAGGACAATTTTCAATAATGCGTCTATTTATTGCTAACCACCACAATTACTTGGGCCTTCCTAAAGATGCTGAGTCGGAACTCGCAACTGTGCGAAACGTAGCCATATGCTCATTTTTAGAAGCTCCTATTCATCAATATTTACCTGTTATGTACTTGTGACCCCAAAGGGAACTGTGTTGCAGAAATTCCTGATCCCTGATCGAAGGATGACCACCGGATCCCATCAACATGTCATAATCTCCACTGTCCATAAACTCCGCGTCCTTGGTGGCTCGTCCTGGAAGGAAGGATCCGCTCATGTCGTCCATTCTAAATGTACAACGGAATCAGAAATTGAAGAATTTTGATTTTCGACGGCAGGATATGAGTATGAGCCAACAAAAGAACCTTACTTATTTCCAAGGTCGACATAAGGACCGTTGTCCTGGTCCATGTCACGAGTGATCCGATCCATAACATCTTGGATGAAAGATGCATCATTATTGTATAGTGCAGGCTGTAAAAAAATGAATCGTTACAACAGTTTCAGTAAATGGAAGGAATTACTGAAGAGTTAGTTCCTATAGCTCAATATATTCAAAGCTTATATTGAAGGCTATATGGAACTGCGTCATTTGACTAATTGAATTACAGGTGGACAGAAATGATACTGTAAATTGATTATTACTCATTTAAATGAAATAAATTAGTTTTTAATTATCAGACTTACCTCTCTCAATGGGGCATAAGCCCAAGAGCCCAAAATGAAATAAAACAAAATGAAATTGCCCAGCATTTTGTCCAAAATTTTGGACAGCTTGTCGGGCAAAATGATGTTTTTGGGAAGATTTCTTCCCTACTGACGTTTGTAGATCGATCGAGCTACCAAAAACCCGAAAATTGTGTGGGTAGAAGGCAACGCTCAAGGTGGCGAAACCGATCGATATGTCCAGGCAAACCTGAATCTAGTTCTTCCAGATTCGCTACGCTTGGTTTCCAGTGCAAAAAGTGAAACAGCTTGTGGGAAAATGTGACCTAGCATGTTTGCAATCCTGACCTCTGCTGCTTTCACTCTGAAATACTGCTACGATTGTACCAACTTTCTCTGGCAGATTATTCTACTCGCTTTCTCTCCGAATACCCGGACCGCAAGCTTTGAGATACGAAACCTGCTGCTCCAGCTTCATGTCTGTTAATTCGAACAGGATCATATCTTTCATGTCACACTTGACGGACTTGAAACTATGCATTATATTCGTATTTTCCTGAACAGTCAACAACGTTGAGGAATAAAGCGACATTCTTGTTTGCGTTTCACCATTTTCGTTTCGTGACCGTGACAGTCGGAAATGTTTCCTGCACACTTTTCCTTCAAGGGATATACTTGTGATAACAGAGCTTTTTGCATATCATTTTATTGGGTAATTAAATTCAATGGGTGAAGCATGAAACATTCGACATAATTTTCCACCCACGCTCATGTTACAAAAACCGCAACTGTACTAAATTTCGGCAAGTGTCGTAAATATTCCAATTCAAGGACCACATGAGTTTCATTGTTTCATATTTATGCAAGAAAACGGAATTTGCACATTGCCCCGTTAGTTGCATGCAACGTAGCCTTAGCGTACATTCCCCGTACCCAAGGACGTTTTGAAACCGGGGAAAAGAGAAAGAATGCTTGCGTCATGTCATTTTATCGCTTCCGTTCCTTTCGTCTCATTTTCATTCAATTTGAAACATTGTTTAGTTTTGCGGTATCTTTGTTATTATTACCGAGAACGAGAAAACAATGACAAGTTGTTGGAAGTTTTATTTCTTAAAAAATACGAATTAATGTTACATTTTGAATGTTTTTTTAACAAGCACATTCATTCAGACCGCAGGCTCCATTTTGATAAGGATAAGCGAAAGGACAAACGTGGGCGGTAAGGTCACCACTTCGTTTTTTGCAAGGTACACTGTACATACACTACATAGGATGGATTCATCCGTTTTTGCGAATACGGGTATCTCCGTTCCCTGTAACTCTGTCTGTACTCAAATGTGTCAAGATCATTTTCACTCTTGCGTGCTGCATTTTCTAATAAATTCTTTTTAGTGACAGGAAAACACGGGGTTATGTTGTATGATCAATAGGATTCACCGGACGTCGCATAGCAACTTTTTTGCGACATGCCGTTTCGACATCGACATCGCACGTCGCACAGATACTAGCGATGAGGCATGAAACAAGATTGACCTGAAAGATGATTTTGCTAGTAGCTTAAGGTTTACACATCCTCTTTTTTTGGTGAGCTTTGGGCTTGTAAGAGAAAGAAGAGCTTGTAGCCACTTTATAACTTTTAAAGAAGAAAATGGCAAATCGATCCAAAAAGCTCTTTTCATACTTAGGCTTTAATCAGATTGAATCCTTTGGGACATGTTGTTGCTTCCATTTCCAACTTTACTTTACTTGTCTCATCGTCGTCATTCACTGCTCGGGCCAATTTACGAGCACAAAATGACGCAAAAACATACAACCTTAGCTTAAAGACTGAACAAAACCTGTGATTCAATGAAATTATGTGAGGAATTATAATTAACGAAAGCAAAGTTACTGGCTACCACAGCTGTAAAAACTTTTAATTTCACTAATTTCTGCTTCAGCTCGTTTTTTGGAACTGAAGCTATTTAACTTGTGTGAGTTGAGCACAAAGGAAGGAGAACGGGTAAATAAAGGAATTATTCTCGCCCTGGTGAATGGGGCAATGTGCTCTACTCACGCTAGTTTTCCATTGAAAATCCTCCTGGACAAAAGCGAGACTGGATAATCCTCTATAGAGTCAATTTCGTGAGCACACAAAGAACATTTTCAGGTTTCTATGCGTGGGTGGACAATGCCGGAACACTGAAAAAGGATTTTTTTTGCACAATTTCTCTACAAAAACTTACGCTGTTTCAATAAAGCTCATTTTCAGTATTATATCCTTGTCTTCCTGGTTGACTGATTGTAAGTTCTCTTCCCTATCCCTAAGTAATACAACCAACTAACGACGACTGCGAAGACGACTATGGACGAAAGGTTCTGGAAAAGTACTGCTGTGAAAAACTTGGCTCTTTAGGGGATAAAGCAATATTAGTAAAGTAATGAAAGTAAGGAAACGAAAAGCACAAAATTGCAATATTATTTTTCCAGTTGTTACTCTTGAACAACAACAAGTTTCAACGTTTCAAGTTTCCCTTATCCTTTCAATATGAGATTTGAGTGTCGAAGAGTCTCGACGTTCTAAATCAAACACTTTAGTGAAGATGAAACACTGGGTCAATATTGTATTGTTCTTGCCCAGGAGGTGGAAGACGAAAAGTCAACAGAAAACGACTGTGGGACTAAATGAAATTGACGCCATGAGAATTTCCTCCTGAAGAGTCAGGGAAAGTCAACAAAATACCTGCCATCATCATATAGTGTCAAGGGAAAATGGACAAATTCATTTTCTGGCCCATGGTCCATGAAAAAATTAGGCTTGAGGATACTCATCTTAATTTTTCATGCTCTTTTATATACTAGGTACACATTGTTGATACCTAATATAGTAGCATTTCATACAAGTAATACTTTTTTAAGAGAACAGATGTGTTTTTCCAGGTTTTGAAAACTCGGATAATGTATAAAGTCGTATAAAGTATAACTGTATAAGTTAAGTAAGTACGTATAAAAAGTAAACCAGGAACCAATGTAAAGATTGGGAATCTTGTTACAACCCACCACTTACGCCCACGACCAAAAAGAATACTTGACTCGTTTCGCAAGAAACTGGAGAAACCCCGGTGGAATTTTTATTCTAGGTTCTTTTGACTTGTCAACAGAATTGCTTTTTGTGTGGGTTGTTTTTAAGTTAAAGTGACATACAAAAAGGACAGCTTCACTCCGAAGAAATCCCATTGGTTTCCTACTAACATTACTAACCTTGCATCAATTTTGGAGGAAATTGGTACAATGGACACAATTTGTCCTCTTTTCCATTGGAAGTTTCCAGTTAATTAAGCTAATTGATTATTACGATTTTATGTAACCATTTGACCGGTGGAAGAAAATAAACGCAATGCAAAAAGCATGTTGACATCAACACTTTTTCAAGCATGAATAAATCAAAGATACAGAAAGTCGCAATGAGAAATGGAATTTACTGCTACACTGAATCTCAAAGAATGCATTATTCATTGGGAACCTACGAAATAAAAGCTTGTGGCCGTCGTCGTCGCAAGTCGCAGAAAGAGTTTGTTCACATTCATAGACGTTACATGTACAATTTTGATTCCTGCAAGGACACGAAAGGTCTATAGAAAAGTGACACGACGGAAATTCATGTGACCACATACCGCATGGTGACCAAAAATCACTCAAGATTGTCTCAGTACTATATGCCATCAGTACCATTTGTCTTTATAAAAGCGAGGTTACGTATCCTGTTTACTGTTTACCATTCCTTCCACTTTTCTCAAACCGACGAACTGGAGCTAGTATTATTTATGGGAAAATGGTTTACTGGTTACAAACCAGAGACAACTTGCAAAAATGCGATAAGATGAACCAACCGTCACGTCGTCACTCAATTTTTGCGCATTTCGCAGTTCTCAAAATTCTCAAGGCTAAAATTTTCACGAAGCTGGTCGGCTGGTAATGTTTGTACATAGTAAAAAGTAAAATGTTCAAAATTTGAAGGTTTAAAAAATAAAAATGTACATTCGTTTCCTAAATGAATTGGTCTTGTGGACTTGGATGTGACATTGGCGTGTCTAAAGTTAGAATCGGCTAATAAAGAAACCTGACAGCACGTCTCCTTTTAATATCATTTTCCTGCTGTGCCCTGTGCCGTGTTGAACCTTTCATTGTCATTTTTCGCTGCCCACACGAGAAATAAGTTAAGTTTTCACACAATGAGGAGTGGGAAAAGCAATTCTGGATAAAGGAACATTTAATTCCTGTATAAATGTAATGGAAAGGAAAAGTTGTTATGAAAGTAGTCGCATGACCAAACTTCCCACCTGGCCACAAAATAATTCCAACAAAGTTTTTTTAGGGTTTTTATTCTTTTTATCTTTGATTGGCCACAAAGTTTTGGGAAAAATGACGTAAGAATGAGTAATGAACGCCTAAAAATATACTGTATACTAAACGGAACCGAGAAGTTTCGAGAAGATTTTAGAGAGAAGAACAATAATACTAAAAATAATACAGCAAACGATACTTTATAATACTCTCATGAGAGATCGTTTTCACCGCAACTTTGTGTGCTTTCAGCTTAATACGCAATAATATGAAAGCGAGGCGAAATCTAAAAATAGCAGATAAATTCTCGAGGGTAGTTTTCTCTTGTGTGGGACGACAGATTCTTATAAAATAGAGAAAGCAGCTTTAGTTTTAACAAGAGAACAGTTGGCGAGAAAACATACCACAAGACGAAAATAGCATCAGAATGTTTACCATATTTGTGAAAATTGCGACGTTTCCGGTGATAATAATCACCAGAGAGAATTTGGGACTACGGACGACGAAATTGCAAATTATTATAGCAATTGAGTCCACCGTAAACAAGGAGGAGGAGTGACTTGGACTCAACTTGGACGATGGAAGTTTGCCCATTGGGAAGAAAGTAAATAGGAGAAACTATGTCACCGCAATATCAGTTTTTGCTAGATTGGTCATGGCATACCCGTGGGTCACAAACTGATTTATTGGGTCGAACGGATTAGGTACTTACATTGAATTGTGAGAGATTTTTCGAGTTTCGAGGTTGGGTTTGGGAATGACGACTATGACATGCCGACGCTCGACGCCCGTCTTGGTCAACAACTTGTGTGAACCGCAAAAAGTGCGTCATTCAGAAATTGGCAAGAAACAAAAATCTTAGCTTAGTCTACTTTTGGGGAACTCGTCTCTCCTCGCTCCTCGTAACAAAGAATGAGTTGAGCACGCAATATTCCTTAGCTCCATTCTTCCCCGCAATTTTGAAGGTATAATATCGGAATTCCGTTCGTGTTCCAATCATTTCAGTTCCGTCTCGCCAAATATGGCCTGTAGAGGATTTATTAATATGACAGAATGGGGAAAGAGAACAATTTCCATATTTATTAAGTCGGGTGGTTTGCCAAAAATACTCTCTTGTGACCTTATATTCTCTACAACTACGTTTGCAAAACGAGCTTAAAATAGATTCAAGGCTTGGAAAGGCTTTGAAAGGCATTTTATAAAGCAAAATCCCTTTGTTTTCATAGGCAAACGTACATCCTATACATCCCATAACATAATGTATATTTCAAATCTTTTGTTAAAACTCGACCTTTCCATTTATAGATGATATGATAGCACCAAAATGAAATATTCACCTTACAAAGTCGATTTCACCGATAAAGTCATTGATAAAAATCAACATAGAAAGTCAAGTTGTACTTTTGCTGCATCAAAATCTCCAAACTCAAGTACCATTCGCCGATGATTCAATGACCACTCTTTATAAAATATGCATCAACTCAGATTAAATTGTTAATGAGCTTTCTTCTGACGAAAATTCTTTTGCAACGTGCTTTGTGCATACTGAATAAAATCCACTTTAGTGTATTGGATTGAGTTTGAGTCACCTTTGAAATCTCTGTCATTTATTTACGTAAAGTGCTCTCATTCTAGTATTTCCTATTTCAGTAGAGCAATTTTCGACATGGCCATGTCGCCTTGTTGTTGGCAATAGCTGTTCTATAATGCATGCATGGCATTTCCTAAATGGTCACATTGACGCATTTGTCAATGACGTCATAACTTGGTGTCCGAATTGGTATTTATCGTTCGATTTGTTCAATCCAATAATATTGTCCTCGTGACTTTCCGTCGTATCGTAACAATGGCGATCAGACGAAAAGTCGTTGCACTCCAAGAATAAATCTCATTACTCTTACCGCATCAAAACAACATCGTTCGACTTTCTCCAAGCTGGGGCATAAAAACAAAGAATCAATTTACCCCAGGAGCGGGCTAAAACTACAGCACATGTAAGAGAAATATCGGATATTTGACTAAAGACTAAGGAGCAATGGCAAGGGCATGGAACATGGAAGCATGGATGTTTTCCACGTGCCTTAATATCCTATATAACATTTTGCACAAAGGCAATACACTCAGCATCTGAACGACATACACTGCCCTCATTTTGTGTGTGCCCCTTGAAGCTTCCGTTTCCTTTTTCAACTTCCCGTCGTCGATAATACACCCGCTTCCGTTTTGCTGTCACACCGAAGCGACCCAAGTTTCTTAAAACCTTGAAAAATAGATACTTCTAGACGCTTCTAGACGATGATTTGAAATTCTCAGCTCGCTTGTCCTCAAAAAAGAACAATTTTTTATATTTACGGTGACTTCACTTGCTCCAGAGTGCATTGAATAATGTAGCACAACAAAGAATTTTTGCAAACATTCTCTGAGAAATCTTTCTTCAGAAGAATTCTCGGAATTTGCGCTTCAGCCAAAGGAAAAGGACATGAGACGCATTTCAACTACGCTATTGTCTGTTTTTCTACGTAGGTAGGAATGAGTTTTTGGAACAGATACGTCTTTCCGACTGAGCGAGATTTCTTGGAAATCTTAAATGAGACTGAGTAGGAATGCTTCTAATACTTTTTGTAATTAATTGCGAATAAAGTTCAAACTTGAGAACACAACGTGAGACTGCATAAGCATCATTATAAAAAGATATTGATGAAGTACCGTAAATGACTCTAATAGAATGGCCAGCTCGAATAGAATGGCCTGCTCTAATACAATGGCCGGGTCCGGACCATGAAATGGTTATAATGGCCATGTCCAAATATAATGGCCTGCTCAAATATAATGGCCGTCACCCACTGCGTAAAACAAGCCATATTGGAATCATACGGAAAGCGATTAGGATCATAAAAACGTCACAAAATGCCACCAACGTGTAAAACCTATAGTTTAAAGTTTAAATTAGATCTAATAATAATCAGAGTTGGCAAAATCATTCGATTTTAAACTAACCGTCAAACTGCCAGTACATACAACGGAAAGCAGTCATTCATTCCTGTTTGAACTTGAAGCCGTCGCAGCACTGATTTAGTGATTTCAAATGATTTTAAATCATGATTTAGGATTTAGGATGTTAGCGGATGATTTTGATTTAGGATTTTGATTTAGTTCAGTTAGCAAAAGTGATTTTGATTTAAGGATTTAGGATGTAGATGTAGACGGGTGATTTTGATTTAAGATTTTGATTTAGCAAAGTCAATGATTTTGCCAACTCTGATAACAATAGCAAGAAACTAGCAAGAAACATAACGCGCCACGAGCAAATATACAACTATGGATAAAAAACACCGCAAAATAAGATTTTTTTTAATATTCGCGTAACCGTTACTTTGAAGTCTAGTGGACACGAAAAATTTCATGTCGCTGTAGTTATTATAGCAGCCAAAAGGGATGGCACTAAACTGAAACCGCTAATCGTATTCAAAAACGCAATCCGTAAAGTGAAAAGCGTCTTCAAAGTGACAGTGAAATAGGAGCAGTCGTCGTTTCGTCTTCAAACAGGTGAGGTGAGGGTGGATGAATGATCAGTTGACGGCTGACTGGTTGGACAAAACGCATGGGAAGTTTTCATTTGAAAGACGATTATTGGTATAATGGCCATGCTCAAATAGAATGGCCTGCTCAAATACAATGGCCGGGTCCCGTTGCCCCAAATGACTATAATGGCCGGCCATTCTATTAGGTCATTTACGGTAAT
>JABASF010001222.1:0-24834 GCA_019776145.1 Harlomillsia oculata | reverse complement strand
TCTTTTGTACTGAAGAAGAGCGGACATAAGGACGCTTATGATGACTGCACTTTGGACAATCTGCTCATTCCATCAGAAGGGAAATGAAACGTCGTTCTTTCAGCACATAAACAGCCATTTGCTAAGCCTATATACATCATAAAATTTATATTTTTTGTATAATGATACTATAACATATACATATGGCTACAGCGCAACCTTAAAATGCTATACTTATACAGGAAACCACGACCTAGATTAAAAAATGCATCTTTGTTATCAAAATAACAAATCATATTTCAAAAAAGGAAAATTTTGATACCACTAATTGCTTTACAACTAACTATAAAATTGATTTCATACCTTTCAATATGTTTTAATTAATTAGGAATATTATTTATATTAATGAGTAGCACAATTCATATAAATCATCTTTTGTGTTGTACAAGTTGAAAGCAGACCTTTCGACAGTGTCTCATTTTTGTAAGGTAAGTCTTCGTGGACGAGTCAGCTTTTAAATTGCTTTGTGAGAGATAAGAGGAAAGGAACAACCTCAAGGAAGTTGAACCGGGTGCCTCGTCTGTATGAACAAGGTAACAATTAATTCCCCTCTCATATTGTGAATGAACCTGCTACATTCACATCTTCTGTTTATCATAATTAGACAATTTGTGGTTCAATATCTCCTTTTCTTCTCAGTTTACATTCAAATAAGGTAAAGGGTTTAAAAGAGTATGTTCTCTGTTGGTTGATTGTTGGCTTTATTGAGTGAGGAGATCTTGGTGCGGAGAAATCGGCACAAGCTTCGAATCTCCTTCTAGTATGTAACAATCCAATGTCATGAGCATCTTGAGTCTCGTGGTAAGTCGTAACATTAAAAATAATTATTGTGATATCAGATATCACCGTCGTCGTCGCGGTATCAAAGTCGTTCCTCGCCATTTGCTCCTTCAATTTCCTAAAAGCCTTTAGTCTCGAGAAAAAAACGACCCAAAGAGAATCGTTACCATTTCTGTATCATTAATGAGTTGTGTAAAGCGAGCCTTTTGAGGATCGTGTCCGTGTGGATGTGCCCCTTTTTCGACGCTTTTCCTTCCTCCTTTCTCTGTTACAAAAGGAGAAAAGGGATTTCTTTTTGTGGAAACAAACATAACAACATGATCGTAAATTGTGTAGTACGTTAAGATGTACGAGTATAATAGCGTACTAAAACCACTTTGATCAGTTTCATAAGGATAAGAGTCGAGTAACACGGGACACACACACAAGGCCGGTTTCAACTTAATTTGCATGATTAGCTGAACCTTCGTCGACGTCGTCGTCGTTTCCTGATGGTTAATGGCCCAAAGTCCTAATTACCATTGAAGTATTGTCATTTACACTGTTGTAACAGTCCTTGTTGTATTTTCCAATGGGACAATGAATGTTCAGTGAATAATTTTTGCTTTTTTTCAGAATCTCATCTTTCATTCAAAGCTTGTCAATCGTTTGACACTCAAAACGACTGACTGCGCTTAAATTACGTCGTAAAACAGAATGCATTGATTCAAATGTCTATCAAAAGAATAAATCTTGATCCAATGTCGTTTTTTAAAGATTTCTAAGTTGTATTATTGGAGTGAAAAGAACATTAGTTTTTATCGTCGTCTGTAAGCGTAAATATTAGGAGCATTGTAAACTCTATTAGTATGTTAGAGACTGGTTCTGAAGAGTGTGTGCCTATGCGTATGTAATGAGTCTAATAGTGGTGTGATAGGATAATGAAGTGTAGATTACGTTTCTGGCTGTTTAAAAGTGTGTGTGCACATTGCACATGGATAGTATTATATCCGAAAGGAAGAAGTCGTCATGGTACATTAAACGAAAAGCTAGTCAAAAGCTCGTCTTCTTGGTTGGACGAAACTGCGAGTGGAGCGAGTCAAACTTCAGCTTAATTTACTCGCAACAAATTACTATTCTAGGGAGAGAGAGAGAGAGAGAGTTTTACTCAGGTTTGCCCATACAAACTTGTATAATACAGACATAGTGCGATTAAGTTAGCGTTTAGTGTTCGTATACGTTTTCTCTCGGAGTTGTTTTCTTCGCCGTAGATTCCGCTCATTATTCCGTACCATTCAACGCAAATTCAAGATTGAACAGTTTACGCACAAGTTAGAAAGCACTGAAATAGTAGTCATATATATTTGTCATGATATTGCTAATTGGACTGCAACGCTCGCTTCCTTCGGCGTCTCTTATCACAATTCTCCAAAAATGAATCAACTCACCATAATTCCCCATTTCCTTCTCTCACACTCTGTCTCTTTTCTCATATCTCCCTTTCCTACAAGAGCAAATAACATTCCTTCCATTTACATAGTTCCACCGTCGCATCGCATCGGAAATTACATTTAATTTCACGCATTTTTGGCAATTTGTATACAAAAAAGTTTCATTTTCATTTTTATATTATATTGTATCTTTTATGTGTTCTTTTGAGTTCGCAATTGGAAAGAAAACTCGCAAGCAGTTCGAAGAGTGGGCGACGTAAAATGAAAACATGGACAAAACGCGGCGCAGATAAAGATAATTGCAACATTGTCCTCGAAGAAGGTTCAATACACTAGTGTGCAATAATAATGTAAATCAAAAACCTTTGTATGGTGTTCGTTGAAGTTGAAACGGAGCTTATTATGTCACTTTATCACATGCCGAGCACGAGACACTTTCGATTTTGGGGTAACATGGGCTTTCTCGTGGACAAAATCATGTCTCACAGGGAAATTGAATTGCAACATTGTCTCTTTATTGCCTCGTTCATGAATAAACTGTTGGATCCGCCTCCGAACGAGCTCGTTCACTTTTCTATTGTGTTTTCTGGTAGAAATCGCGCTTCTTTTATTAAAACAAAATGCTCTTATTGCACTAAGCACTAGCCTTGCTTTTCTATTGAAGAAACAAACAACTCGACTCGAAATATTAGGAATGAGCATTGTATATAATCTCTGTGACATGCACATCCTATCCTACGAGGAAACCACACTGGAAAAAATATAGTCTCACTTAGCTTAAAGCTTAAGTCTCCGACATTTTTGATTCTTCATACCTACCGTTTCACATTGTGTGGCAATGGAAAATGAATGTCTTGTAAGGCCTAATAATATGATTATGATTGTTGCCTGAAAAATGGGAAAAGTGAAACTTTTCTGGTGGCCTATTGCAAGATAGAGCAAGTTACTTTATTATAATTTTTATGAGTGTGACAAACATGACAGCAAAAAAATGATGTGTGCGTCTGTATGTGTGTGGGAAAATATTATATTCGTGAAATAACGTTTTGTCTGAAGGTCTTTCGTTGGCTATTGACCATAATATGCGCGTGAGAGTGGACATTTAATGCCTAGTTTTGTTTTGTAGTAAATGGTCAAATACTATACAAAGTATTGCACCATCCTCGCACACCACACACGCAAATGCAACCGGTACTACATTGCACGGGAAACAATTCACTGATGATAATTTTATGTTATTACTACAACTTTGCAATAATCATCACGCCATTTGAAGCACTCAACAATAACAGGAGCACCTTTTTTCCAGAATTTCAACTTTTGCTTGGGACTTGGGAGACAAAGAAAATTCATGTGAGAAATAATGAAGCAACCGTAAAGACATACACACAAAAAAAAGATGCAGTAATAAAATATTGTTATTACAGATTATAGTATTAACTAAGTGTACACAAACTTTTCCATCTTGCATCATCTCATCATTCTTTTTCCAGAAATAATGATCATTGATCATACGACCAGGACTGTGACTGCGAGAACAGAGTCTCATTGTGTTTTGGGATGCTGTAAACTTAGTCCGCGTCATTTTCGTTTCTCACTGAAACCGTGAGCCATGAAACCGTTTCATCTTGAGACAATTTTTGGACTTTTTTCTCTTCTCCGCTTAAAGCTCATGTCTATGGGTGCATGTCTGTGCGATAGGAAAAGCTGCTGGAAAACTGGCAAAGGCCTCACTCCACATTTCCTATTGGCGTTTTTTGAGGGGATCCGGAATGTAAGCTAGACAAAGACAAGAGTTTGCTGCTACGAAATTGCTTCCAACAATTCATTTTCTGAGTAGTACAAAATTGATACCTTATAAACCTTATAAGGTTATAAAGTCTAGTTATTCCTTAGACTTTGGACGGTAACAAATTGAAGTGGTCGAAGGATAAAATGATTACGTTGAGTACGAAAATAAATGGCAATAATTACATTATGTTGAACTGAAATTGATCATAATCAGAATGTCATAATATGTTGGCTTAGAAATTGAAGATGTTTCAGTGACGTGAAATGTTGAGTGCCATTGCATTGCATTATTGGGTGATCATGATCATTTAACATCGCAGTGCTAGTAAGGAAGAAACGGAGCTGGAGAGAGAGGGAATTTTTTTGGGTCTTATTAGCTGAATTTGAGAGAGAGGCGAGTAATTTCCCCGCATAAATGCGGACACAGGGAATGTGTTTCTAATGGGAAAAATCGGGTTACGTGGTTGTTGCATAGGACGGGAGCTGGTGGCCTTACTCATTGGAGGTGAGTTGGTCCAAACGGGCGGAGAACTGGTTTTCAGGCGGAGCTCAACGAGACTCAAACTCCCCAAGTAACGTTTTTGGAAGTGGGAACGAAGGAAGCACGAAGCACTAAGCAGAGCCAGCCTGCACATCCACGTCTCTTCCGTTGCGATTCTTCCTCTCCTATGGTCTACAACAAGCAATCTCTTCGCACCCTCATTGCATAACACCAATTATTCCCACATTACTTCTCACTCAAGTCAGTGCTGCTCCTCCTGCCAAGGCACTTTGTCCGCCGCCGCATTCGCCCTGCATCCAACTTGACTTTTCATTGCCAAAAAATCCATGAAAACGTCCCACTGGGGCCAAAGAACTTGCGGGGGCATCCTGAGCCCAAATCTAAATCAAGAGACTCCACTGTCCTCAACTTATTCTGTTGACGGAAGTCGCATCTACAAGTACTAGCGAATCACCTTCACATCCCTCCTCCTACATACAACAACTCCTTTCATTTCCTACTATTAGTGCTTATATCTTTAATGTGTTTGCATTTCCAAGGACAATTGCCAATTTCAAATTTAGTTATATTCAAAATTGTCAAAAAAGGTCTCAAAGCTCATCTCAGGCGTGTGAGCTGTCTGCTGAATACAAAAGAGAAAACTGAATCAAAATAGACTTGAGAGACGTACTGAAAAGAAACATAAAGGAAGAAAAGTGTGGTCGTGGTCTGTCCTTTTACCCAAACAACAAACAAACAGTGACAGAAGAGGACGAGGACGACAGAACGGCAGTGAATGGTTTTGGACAGCCCAAAAAGTTGTAATTTCGTTTGTGTGAGTGTGTATTACAGAGTGCTGGGGCTTTTTCTCACTGTTTTGCTTATTTGACCATTGCGGAGCAGGCTTTTGAGTGAGTAGTAGTGCCTGTAGTGCATTGAGAAGTTGAGAAAAGTCCAGGTGGAGACGAGAATCCACAAGAAGACTAGCAAGTAGCACCCACAACTTTTTTGCACTCCTCGTCGTCCTGCATGCATTTTGCAGCTTGTGACGACGGCTCTCGCTCAGTCACTCAGTCGACAACCACATTGCGAGCAAACCGGACGGAGCAACCAAGACGAGCGAAGCAACACAACACGTGCAATTAGGTGCTCTCCGGTCAGTAAAGCAGTATTTGAGAGAGATATTACAAAAGACACAGAGACGAAGAAGAAGAAGAAGACGAGACCAAAAGACTAGTGCAACGACGATACGATACGATTCCCTTCTTTTTTGCCTTGTGTGCTCAGCCGCCAACCAAATTGAATCACAATTGTAATTAACGTGACCTCTCAGCGGCTACGGTTTCTTCTCACCAAAGTGCATCAACGAGGAAGAACAACTCTTGGAAACGTCATTACTACAAATCTTCCTAAACCGATAGCCAGTGTAAAGAATTTTAAAAAGGAATTTATTCATCGTATATTTGGTGTGTGCAATAAACAGGATGTAAAATTCTTTAGTTTATATCCCAGGGAGAACAAATTTGGTTCATGTTTGAGAGTAACTGATAAGTGCACAGTTTGACAAACAGGGGACTAAAAGATACATTGAGACACTAAAAAAGGAATTGCTCCACATGGACGCATAATTGTGAATGACAGACATATTAGTGCTTTCTCTGCTTCTGAACAGGAAGAATTGATGAATTGAATTGTCAGGAAGCTGACAGGAGTTGCGTTTCTGCAATCAAAGGACTACCTGGCTTCTTGAGACTGACATGGGCACTTTGACTTGACACTTCTCGTTTGTCAGTTGTCCATCGTGAGCACGACGGACATCACGCAAGTGACTCCGTTTCTTGTCTCCTTTTTCGTACATATAATGTACCATACGATTACGATAGGCTGTATGGTATGGTAAGCATGAGCTTCTGAGACAAATCCACTTGGTCGCTATCGACAACTCACTGTCATCCACTTCTTCAGATATCCAATTATCCAAGAATTCTACAGTAATTCGCTATATGACAAATACCTTCACATGATTACATTCATTCGGATACCGTTTGGTCTGCACGGAAACAACCACAGGCAAAACTAGTGGAAATGTTGACTGAGTGCTTGCAAATTTCTTCAGAAATCCCCAACTTCCGTTTGTTGGAATCACTTCTAGTCACTACACACAACATTTTGAGTAATTCATCGTGGACACGTCATTGCCTCATCTCTTCCAGCAACTACTAATTGTCAAATTGTTTTTATTGATCCCAGTTTTTTCGTCTGAAATAACTATACAACTGTATTGCACGCAAACTTAGAAACGTACAATAAGAAACGTGTACAGACTTTTGCACGTGTGACCCAGTACTAAGAATTATCTAGTTAATAGGTATTTTGTGTTTTGGTGATTACTGCAAACTTTAAAACGAGATTGAAAATCAGTAGGCCAACCAAAGGCCCGAGTCCAGTAGTCTCAATGAAAATGTCAGACACCGAGTGCAAGTCGGCGGCGGTAATGTCTTCGGATGAAATTGACATGGACATGGAAGATGATGACCAAGAAGAGACTTTTGTCGATACATCTGACGAGGCCGACGAAGAGGAGGATGAGGAAATTGACCTGGAGGAACCCAAGTTGGGTGAACATGATCGACGGGAGCGTGACCTCCACCTTCATCAAAGCTCCCTCATTCAGAACAAGAAGACTGAGAAAAAATTGTCGTTTAGCGTTGCTTCCCTACTTGGCAAAGATGATAAGGATAGTGATGACAGTAATACCGAAAGAAATTGTTACAGGTACAGTAGTCAATTTACCACACTTCCCTTTTTTGAGAAATTTAACTAATTGGGATAATGCCAAAAATGAAAAAGATACTTGTCAGGATGACTCTGATAGCAAATAATTTTACTTTTATTATTACTTCTTAGCTTAGCTAACATTAAATTAATACGCTCAAAGTATTACAAACTGCTTGAAACGACAACAAACTCTTCGTTTATCCAACAGAAAGTTTTTTCCAAAAATTAAAGAGAAGATAATATTAAAGATTAGTATCAAATCTTTTAGTTAATCGTAGTAACATCGTCATTGTCATGGTGTGTCGTTGTTGTCAGTCGGTTTAATCAGCAAAAAATCCTGTATGGTATAGTACAGAAACCGTTTTCTTTGACTTTTGTGAGATAAAGGAACATGGAGCAAGCTTCGGCTACACGCTTATTGTAATCAATGTTCTAGTAGTAGTGCTGATGAATTAGATACTCTCCGGGATTTATGGACTAGACCAAAGTGTCACTTCTTTCAGGTAGAATAAGGTTGTCCCTACATGGGTTTGAGTGAGTCCATGACCGCGGAAGAATAGAGTCGACGATGAGGGCTGCTTTTAAGGCTTTACAACTTGACTTTGGGGAGGTGGACAGGAGTCATGTCACCGAATGAGCACAATGGTAATATTAAGTCTCGCAAAGGTGTGCGCGACTGGTTCACATACTGAATTTGATGGGATTAAGCACACTCTTCAGCATTACGTTTCAATAGTTACCAGTATCTCCTTTAACTTTAAGGTTCTTATACTCTTCAAGAGCCAAGCTTATTCGGCGGGATGCCTTTTGTGTTCCTGTTGCCCCTTCTCAATTACACAACATACAAACTTTACTTTATACCTATGGAACGATACTTTTTACCTTTTGCCGTCCTGGATGCATAAAAGCACCATTACAAAACGCTTCTCAGTCTCAGATACTCATCGCACAGAGGTGCATTGACAGCAATTTTTTCAGTCTGCTCATAAGTACAAACTTCAGTGCAGTAAAATTTCAGATGATATGCGATGACTAGAGTTTTTTGGCAGAGAGACAAGGGCATTTCTGGGATCTGATTCCGTTACTTTATATCATATGCAGATCGAAAATTATCCGAAGGCTATTAATAGGTTTTGAAGAGTGTTCTTGATAGTTGAAGCGTACAAGGATTAGGACTGTATGAATACTATAAAAACATAACTTTAACTGACATCACAGAAGAGAGATGTTTGAAGAAATTGACAAGTATGAAAGGAGAAGGATGAACATGTTATATGGCGTGTATGTAGTACAGGGAATTATACAAGAAAATCCTCGCGGCACACACACTTGAGTGAACTTGAAAGATTCCTTGAGTCCTCGTCGTTCTTTCTTTCATTCTAAACTTTAAGTTAAAAGTCAACCCATCTAAAGGGCCATTTACCGAAAAAAAGTCAATTCATACTTACACACAGTTCAGTTTTTGACAATACAACTTTGTCCTCCAAACTCAATCCAACGAGGGAGAGAAACTGCGCTTTGCATGCTTTTCGGCTTTGTAATTGGAAATATACTATACTAGTTTTCCTTCACATATAAGAAGAGCAAGGGAGTGCTGGACAAGTGGATCTTCACTGAGTATATTGTAGTCACACAAAATGACACAATGATTCCTGTTCACTCCAAGATTTTCTCAAAACTGGACAATGCCAATAATACCATGAAAAATTCCATGTTAAGGAATTTCTTCGTATTCCACTTTCTTGTGTATACCACACTGATAATAGAGAAGTCGCCTCCGCGTCCCCGGCATGAACTTCATATTTTCACCATCATCTTGTATTCTGCCATGCATCTGCCAAACTGTCAATTCCCTATTATAGTCTATATTTAACAGTGAATCTTTTTTTCTCCCCTTCAGATATAGTCTGACATCTTTTCTTACTATATTTCACGCACAAACTCCATATTTTGACTTTCGGTGAACAATCATCCAAACATTACAATTTTTATACTGGACACAAATGAAATGCCGAATTCTAAAGATCTCTCTTTCTACAATGATCAGATCATTCCCACTGAATTTTTTCATTCTCTACTCCCTTAAATTTCTTCTGTTGACACATTCGACTTTGTTGAGCCGTAAAAATGGTTATGTAGTTCCCGTCATTAATGTGCCGTATGTGAAAACGTGAAAAGAAATGCTCATTCACACTTCAAAGTGCAGCGTGGGAATCTCGCGGTATTAGTCAGCAATGCGGTTGTGGGCCATCAATGATTGTGTGTCAACTAGAACCAGTTTGCTCTTTGTGAGATTCATCGTCGCATCAAAATTTAAGGAGAGACATATAACAACGACAACAAAACATCCTTATTAGCCATTAGGTACACACTAAAAATTGCCAATTAGCACAATTTGGCATTGTTACTTCGAACTTGTGGACACGTGCCCTTTCTTTATAAACAATAATCTTATGATTGTTCTTCCGAGGATGAGATTCATGAGATTGAGGGCAAACCTTATATGGTGTCATATTCAACCGGGATTAACCGTAAATACTATGACTATGATAAAATCAAAACCTTTCGGAATTAATCATGATCTAATACTTATTGTTGATCCACTGCGTGGCATGTGGCCTTGTTACACGAACCAGTACCTTTTTTACAGTTTATCGTATTGTAATTGTTTTTAAGGTATAAAAACAAAACCACACCCAAATCATTGCAGCTCTAAACAACTTAGTATTAGACAATTGTACATCATGTCTGTGATAGAACTTACATGGTTTAGAATTTGGAATTGCAATGCATGCATGCAATCATTTTGTTGCTGTCCTTTGTACAAAATGTCATTTCATTCATTTTTAATGACTACAGCCATACGCCATACTTAAAAGCTACAATCACCCTACCAACGCGCATTATGAAACGATAAACACGAATTATACAGAAAAGGTTTTTAATGTATTACAATTCAAAACTTTTTCGCACGGCTTTTGATGGAAACTTATGCAAAATCGTGACGTCAGTCCGATTTTGTGCAGAATTACAGGGTTGAAATTTGGACTGATTAGGTATGCATGGCAGCACCCATTACGCAAATAATTACTGATTCTTCGCCTTACCGAAACGATTTCACATTGAGAAAGGAACGAAAAATGACCAGTACGTGCATAATCTCATACAGGCAACAGTTGTGTTGAGCAGGGAACAATAATTACGCACTAAATAAGCATAAGTTTCGTCGAGTCTGGTGCTCGTATTATCTGTCCATCTGAGTGAGCCAGTCCGAATAGGGATAAAAACAGATAAAAAAGCCATTGACACCCTATATCAGAATTTTGCAGGGAATATTTTACCTTCTGACAACGACAACAACAATGGAAACCTTTTGCAGAGCGATTTGAATTGACAGCATGTATGTGTATACTCGGAGTTATCGCAATATAGTAAAATTGGTCATCGGCAATAAAAAATTAAAGGTAATTGCCTGAAACAAATCGAAAAATTTTCAAAAATCATCATGGTTTGAATGAATGCAATGTACGGAATGTAATTATGTTATATAGGGAACAGGTTTTGGAAAATTGACGACTTGGAATGGAATCTCAAAAGATTGCATTTCTACTGAATTTGTAGACAAGTAGAATGTGTGCTCATCTTGAAAATGTGAGAGAGTAAATGAGATAATAGTGTTGGTAACAAATTATCAAATTAATAAGAATTCAAGATGTATTTGAAAGATAACAATGAAAGAGAAAAGGGAAGAAGTGAGACAGAGTCAGAGAGAGTGTGTTTGTTTGTGTTTGTGTGTTTAAGTTAGGTTGATACCAGTGTGGGTCAATATGAGTACGTCGTCATCTGCGTGCAGTTTGCGCAGTTCCTGGTGCAAGAGCAAGGAATTAATTACTGTACTAATAATAAATTCTTTGTATGATTCGTTTATGATTGCAGCAGCCAAGAGGAGAAGTTACTCGCCGTGGTTCGGAGGGCCAATTCGGCATTTAGTTCCATGTCCGGCACTCCCAACCATAGTCCCACTTCATCCAGGTCGTACTCTTCTCCGATTTCACCGTTGACTCCATCTTGGGCATTACCACTCCTCGGTTGGGGCTACTCCTCTTCCCCTCCTGGAAGTGAGTCTCCTTTTTATTATCTTTTGCGTGTATCTACTATTACTATACTATATATGCTACCAGTTACCAGCAACCACGGCACGGTTCACAAGCAGAAAAAAATTCACCTCTTTTCATCGGAACAGCTACATTTACACTTTGACAGAGTGGAGTAGCAGGATACCCTCTCAACTCTCAAAACATTACATAATCCTAACCCTACGACTCCTGCTGCACCTGGAACTCCAACCTTGGCAAAATGATACGATACGAAACGATGCTTCCTCTAAATAATCATCATTTCCCCTCGCGTAATTCAGGGGTCATTATTAATTGTGCTATGTTCCATTTTCCAACGTAATACCGGAGCGTGTATTTTACTCAAATCAGTTTTAAGTATCGTGGAATCCTCAAAACACCAATAAACGAGTAATAATAACTTTTAGTCCTTTTTATTATTATTTCGAAATCTTTCCCTTTTTAAAAATATCGTCGAGTACTCCGTTTTCGTTTGTACCCATAATACTATTATTTACCTTACGGTAGTTTTGACCACACAAATTTTTCATAATACCCATCACGAAAACTAGTAAGTAGACGTCCTAAATCGTTGTTTTGATGTGTGGTGAGAAAAATAGCATAATAGAGTACTTTTAATGACACATGATTTTTGCGTCGAAGGGTGTGACAAAAGATCTATGCGCAATAAAACTTTTCAAAGTTATGTTACAGTTGACAAAGTTGGTATGAAAGTATATTTTTGATAAAGGACAAAAAAGAAGGAGGTTTTGCACATTTGCACATTATATAGTTGCATGACAGCGTATCATAATAATTTAGTCTCTCGAAAATGATCCTTCTATCTAATGGCAAAACGGTTATTATGACTTGACTGTTGACTGTTGACTCTGAGACTTTACTAATGATGTGTCCACGTCGACTACTGCACTGACATGGCTTCTGCACAAGCAAAAGCACACGAGTATCGTACATAAAGCGACAGTCATTTTTGTTCAAAAGAGAGAAGAGACAGAGAGAGGAAACAAAAAAGAGTTGAGTAATGAAAGCAAACAAGCAGGTTTAAAAATGTGAGCAAATGGTGCGACGATGAGGAAATGGGAGTTTAATGTACGCCACAGGAACGAATTAAAAATAATCATCATCAGGCAACAAAAAAGCACACACAATTATGAATGAGAAGAGTACAATATGTATAATAATATAAAATAAAGTGTGGTTATAAAGTCAAAACTCGTCATTTTTCATAGTCCGATAGTAAGCATCGTATATGGAGAAAGATTGCATTATGTTCGCTTTTTATAGTACTAATGAAACAGTATGATTAAGTATACCGAGTTTGCGAGAAAGAGCTCTTCTATGACACAAAAACGATCTCTTTTTCTCGCTAACACTGTCAGAGATAATCCACGATAAAAATGTTTGCAGTTTTGTGGCTCACTGTTCACAATTGTGTTTCGCTGGACATTTGACTCGTCGCTGTTGTCCCTTCTATTATTGTTGCTGGTGTGCGTTCTTCTCTGTCGTTTGCGTGCTCACTCTCATCAAGGTAACACGAACGAACCACATAGCCCCAAAGTGTGTGAGTTTAGTCTTCTACCTAGCAAAAGCTAGTGGAGCTCCCTTTGGAACAAAAGACAAGTGGCGTGAATAATTTCAACTTTGTCTCGAAAAAAAGTTTAACTGAGCATGACTGTAATATAATATATAATAAACAGCTACTAAATGCTACAATCGTAACCACTACCATATCACATCACCAAGCCACAAAATGATCGTAATAATTACATTCAGGTCATATTCGTCATAGGATTTTCAAAAAAAAATTTATGCGATTTACATTGATTTAAAATTCCAAATTTTTAGTCTTAAAATGTCTCAGAATTGAACAAATTTGCTATCTCAAGCCATGCCGTTCAATGTTTAGAATAAATCCGACAAAATTGAGTATGTGAACGAAATCCATCGTTTCCTGTTTAGTATCCAAACAACTCTAACTAATATGAAATATAGGTTGTTAAATTATTTTTTATGGCCCTTTAAATTGTGTGCTAGACGCGTGAACAATTCTAGCATAAAGATTACAATGTCCTCCAGCACGACATCAACAGCAGATTTTTTGGGTTGAAACGCTCCTTATTTGTGTGATCGTGTGACGAGATTTTTATCTTAAGAACCCTAGCAAAAAAAAGAACTTGTCACGATTTTGTAAGGATGCAACTTATTCTGGAAGTGTGCATACGTTAACTTTTTTTTCGTATAATGACGATGTCTTTATTTATTAATATCCTATAGTAAGGAATATAGCTGAAGTTGGAAATGAATAAATCAAACTGTGCGAACCGTAGGTTTTTTGCTAGCGTGACAAAAAATTACAAATATTTGGTAGAAGTCTGAAGAAACTTTAAATAATTTTAAAATACACTTTTACACACAAGGTAAAGAGGATAAGGAAGGATATTACAGTGTAATTTGAAAAGATAGAAATCAGGAGAAGTTGACAGGAACGAGGAGTTTCGGGTTTCGGATTTCCAACAGCAAGGATTACGCAGCGGCGTTTGATTGTTCTCAAGTTTTGAAAGTGGAGAAGTGAATACGCGTTGACAGCTTATTTAACCTGGGATTGGATCACATTAAGGGCTTAAATTTATGCTCATGATGTCAAGGATTTTCTTCGCCAACAAAGTGTTTTTGAGATGTAACGATGTGTTATTTTTGTTCTCATGTAAACTTTATTTAGTAAGTAGATATAGTGTAGGATGTTTAGGGAAATAAGGCCCTGCCTATCATAGAATAGCAGAAAGGTAGTGAGGATGTTGAATTCCCTAACAGAAAGAAGAAAAAAGAACTGTACTGTACATGAATGATCTCACGCAACCCATTTTCTGACTGAAGACTTTTAATTGCTCTATTCAATGGGAGGAACCGGTCGAAACTTTCAGAAGTTGAACTCAAAAATGATTTTTTTTGGTTTGACATTACATTAAAGATTAAAGTAAAGAGTAGAACAGGAAAATTGTTCAGATTATAATATGTACAAAAGCGTGTTTTGTGAGCTGTATAGTCTTTAAGCTTTACGAGCTCTGATCTCTTATAAGAATGAGGTATCCTGGACGACGAGTCGTTGATTGAATTGAAGTTCACTGTAGAATCCTGGGTATAGCAATGTCTGACGGACTTCTTGTGCGATGAAATTGCAGTGTGTTCAAGGAATTGGACACATTTCACGGCAGTTTGATTACAAGAAATTATCTTTTAGTATTGATTCCAACTAAAAAAGGTGACGTGTGCCAACTTTTTGTGACTGAATGATTTTAAAAAGAATTTTAATCTGCACTGTGTGCGAAAGTAGTTTTTGTCATAAAAGTTACATCCTATGTAATGCTATGTGGTATACAACGAGTGGATTCCATGTTAATTTTTACTGACTTTATTGCGTAGGGGAATTTCCGTATGAATCTTGTACTTAACTAATCACAAAAGATTAGCCGTCATCGTATAATTATCATCTCACGTCTGTTTCATTATTTTTTACAGAACTCTCATCATGCGCTTTTCCTTCATTGGACTTGCACGATCCCCATACAGTTATGCTCAAGGCAGACATGCCGCTTTTGTAATGAAACATGAATCCATGAAATGTCCCGATCCACGTTTGCCGTTTCCATTTCTCACATTATGATTTTTGAGAGTGAAGACGAGATAAAAAATATCGCCTCGTTACAATACATGCTTAACTGTGTTCTATTGCATTTCAAATTTAGGAATCAATAGAAACTCAAAAATTCCAGGAAACGCGGCTGTCAATTTAATATGTTCAGTGTAATACAGTCTGATGAGCGTGAGTGAACTTGTCGAGTCATTATTGGAATGAGACTCCACCTTCTGTAGTTGAAATGTTGTATTATTAAGGAGGCATCGTATATGAGTGCAAATGAGAGCCATTGGGAGTGAACGAGTTCCGAATTCCAAATGACTAATTGCCAATGGTAATCGTAATGACATAGACTGATTATAACTCCAATGCCCAACTGTCACAAGAACAAGTTTCTGCCTTGTTTGTTAGGTGAGACGAGTGACTGGATGTCACTGTTGTCAATCTGACCGTGTCGGATGCGATGGTACGGTGATGGAGCTATACCGTAGTAAATAAATGTAAAATGCATTGGAGAATGAAATGTGTAAAGTGGAACGGAATAGATTGCTGAGGAATTCCTCTTGTTTTGTTTCAGAAGGTATTCTCTCACCTCGTCTACCTGGTCCACCTGTTCGATGTCAACTGAGGAAACATAAGCCAAATCGGAAGCCGCGCACACCGTTCACGACGCAGCAGTTATTAGCTCTAGAAAAGAAGTTCCGAGAGAAACAGTATTTGTCAATTGCAGAACGAGCCGAATTCTCGTCCTCGTTGAACCTGACTGAAACACAGGTGAGTTTTGAGTTTGCTAAGTTTGAGTTTTGGTTTGCTTTTCTTTTTGCTCGCTGTCCGCTATTCCAATTTTCTTATTAATATCTCATCGTGAAGCAGTCAATTTTGCTCGACTCTTCAACTCCACAATTCGACAGAGTAAACGTTCCTTTCTTGTTGTGCTAATTGTCTCAGCTGACAGCGTAATGACTCACGAATTCCCTTGTCCAACTTCAACTTCAAACCCAAACAAACCAACATGTATATGATAGTATTACAGTACGAAATACTCTCCACTATCAACTTCATGCTCCTGTCTTTTCAAGAAAGGGAAAAGACAAAAACAAATTTTCTCCTTCTCATGTTTTATTCTAAAGCTGTTTAATTTCAGAGAGAGCAACTGTTTTCATGCAAAGTAAATATGTCTTCATTTTAATGTGCATATGTCCAGTCTGTTCAGTTCGTCGGACTTACTATACTTTGTTTTCATTCTGAAATTCATTTTAAATTAGATCGTGTCGTTTCCGTCAAAAGGTTCTGTGTGTGAGAGCCAAAGGGTTGTGTTTTTCTTGCTGTATCTCTTTGCATGCTGCATATCTTTGGACAATGGCAGTGTTGTTGACGAAAAGGAGCGATACGAAGGGGAAAAAGTTGTTACCGTCATCCTACCTACATTTTCTTGGAAAGCAACTTTGAGAGCAGTGAGCAGAAGCCAAAGTTCCTCATGTGGTCAGTTTGCTTTCTGGATGAAATTGTGCATATGGACTGCAACTGTGAGCCTGTTTGGTGTGTGAAGCCAGTTGTACTACATTAGTAGTCATTTTGTGGCTTTTTGGATCCACAATAGTAAGGCGAAAAGGACACGTGCTAGGAAAAAAATCAATGATAGGCTTGCTCTCGGTTCTGAAACTGGAGCAGACTAGTCGCCTGTAGCCCTGGAATTGAGCTGAACATATGAAACTTGAGGACTAATGTAAAAAGTGAAACGTAAACATCCATAAAAAACCGTCATTACACACTTTTGAATTTTCCTTGCACTTGTACGTACAATCCAATACCAACTCTTTATAATTCGAAACCAATTGGGAGAAACAAGCGGTTTTTGATGTGTTGACTCACAAAAGTAAACACATTTTTTACTTACTTTAAGTCCATGATTTTAAATTACCTTGACATTGTTCCGTTTTGAATGCATTGTGTGCAAAGAAGAAGAAACACAAGAATGTGATGAACAACAGGACCGTTTGATTAATTCTCATTCGGTGGAATTGTGGGCATGCAAAGTGTCAAGGGAACAAAGGCGAAGTCAATGTAAAGTCATTTATCTAATGGTCAAGTTAAGTTGTTGTATCGCTCCTGATCATGCACTCTCCTGTAAAACAGGCACTCTTGCTTCTGATGATACAAAAAAAGAAAAGAAACAATCGTCGTTGTCATTTCCCCACACCACAGAAGAGACGCCGTTTGAACTACGAACACAGCGGGCTTTAACACTGATGTATGTGCACTTTACTCACCTACAACTCAAGTTGACTTGTTTCATTCCACCATCGGATCGCATCGTGATGGAGAGAAAAACTTTGTCACAACCTTTTACTTTAACTTAACGTCTTCCTTTCCAAACGACACTTTTTAACATGGGATATCTGTACGAGACCATGTCCTATATGCATGTGTCATTGTTGTCCAGTGTGATGTGTTGCATTGTTGTCTTGTTGGGAGAAGGTGTAGACACGAGACGAATTGGACGTGTTCAACCCTAAAGTCCTGCTTCGTCCATCGAGATGTGGCGATGCGATGAAAGTCAGTGTGAAACGCGAGTAATAAATTACTATTATGTGTGCTCTATCATTTGAATAGCTTTCCATTTATTGAGGAACAACGAAATAACAATACAACGAGAATCAATGAGCAATAATGCCACGCAGAGCAATAATGGAAATAAAATCCAAACACTATTTGTAAAGCTACAGAGTACAAAGCAAAGAGATCAATCCGCATTTTTATAAAAAATGTCGTCATCGTCAAGTGCCATGTGAAAGGGGACTTGTCGTTTTTTCTTTGGTGAGTTGACCTTCGAAGGCAATCCTTTGTGTCCCATCGCCATGTATCCTGTTGAAAGATTTAGACATTCGCATACGTTACTTTGCATTGGTTGGGTTCGGTTGTATGTAAATGCGCGTCAAGCTGGACGTGAAAGATCAATTATGTTGACAGATGTTGAATAATCGCATGTATAATGGGGACTATGATAGTCTAACAGCAAAAAATATACACATCTCTTCAGAGATACGTCAACGAGCGACAACATGTCACTTATAGACATGCTAATTTCCCATGACCATGTTTAGCCCTGAGAAGACGACGCTGTGCTCCTTTGCGAGTCTTCGTCTTCACAAGTAATTACTGCTCGTCATACTATATTATGTTCATTTCATGCAAATGAGAAGGAAACGTGTAATATCAAAATCATTATAATTCTGTGCTTAATTACAGACTTTTATCTGTTTATTAATGAGCGATTAAAAGGAAAAATTAGCTTTAAAAACATAAAATGATGCTTCAATGTTTTTTTCAAAATTTCCAAAAAATATACATTATCAAGAGTTACAGTCTTTTGCTTTACATGCATAATATAGTTATAAGGTACAAAAGGTGACACCTTGAAAATTTATTATTTGGAGACGGACTACCTTTTAATAAAATTCCTAATGATTCTTGATGATGCTTTTCAAGAGTTAACCATTTTTGAAGATGTTGGTGTAGAAGGAATGAGAGAAGAGAGAAAAAGGCAGGGAAACGGAAAGGAAGGATGCGTTGTTGTTAGTTGTTGTTGATAGGCTCATCATTGTGATAGGATTATATGGTCATTCGTCCCGAGACTTGATCCTCTCTTTGGTGGAAGATGTGTAATGTGAAATGTGGTGCTTTCGTTTGGCGATGCGTGTGTGCGCGTTTTGTTGCCGACGTGCCTGTGGCCATCATCTTCATCTCTACATCTTCATTCATGCCCGTACCACTTCATGAATGTTGGCAGTCAAGGTTCTCTCAGTGCACCCATCAACTCTTTCTCTCTCCCTCTGTTACACCTTTGACAGATCTTCCATACGACCGCTTCTTCTTCTTCATATATACCAACGTATCATCATCATGATGGATTGTATTACGTATCAATGTATACGTACACTTCAGACTTCCAGCTCGTAAAGCATTAATATGCCATACAGGCCATACTGCCATGCAGTGTTATGTGCAACCAAGTACTATAGTAAACTTGACGCGGCGTCTGCAATCAAATTCTACCTACACTGAATCAGAATCTTCGTCCAGTACAGACATGTGATGTGTACTATCCATGGTGCACCAGTGCATCCCTTAAACAGCACGGGACCTTTATAGTGAGGAGGCATGGAGAATGTATATTTCACACGGAGAGAATCTCTCAGTTTCGATGACATTAAGATTTAACCTCGAAGCTCACAGCGTGACGAAGGTGTGACCACTGGACGGCGTCAACTTGTCTCCACGATACACTGAACACAGAGCACGGGCAAAAGGATGAGGAGCAAACCACGATTTCAATGTGTCCAATTAAAGGGACTTCATGTTGCCAGTTCAATCTTCAATGTGAGAATGGAATTGTGTACGGCAACGGTAATGAAAATGATATTGACTTAGTGACACACAACCTTCTTATGGATGTCCATGTCCATGTCCGTGGGTCCATCAAGTCTGTTCAACATACAGCTCATTTATAAACTTTAATTGTAATTGTGACTTAAACCTAAACCTAACATTGTTTACATATAATTTATTGTAATATTGCTAAATAAACAGTTCGACGTCAGGCAATAGCGTTATTTACACTTTTGACTTTCATGCTCATTTCGTACCCCAGTAAATGCTAATTACAGAGTCTAATGGAGATATGTCAAAATAAAAGACCCTTGAAAACAAAGAAGCATAACGTCTGTACTAGCTTCCTTTTGTATTTATTTCACACCGCTTGATCCCAATTTCCCCAGTTTTTTTCGGGGTTTTAGTGGCTTTTTTACATGTGTTCTGCTCAATTAAGGGAGGTCGCTCTTAAAATTCTAAACTGTTAGCTGCTGAGCAAAATGAAACGTATTTTGTTTGTTGTCGTTGCGCGTTGTTGCCCAACTCTCGTAAATTTCACACTGGAATTTTTGAAAGCCTCTTTTTCTTTGTCTGTCTATTGTGTGTGCCTGCAGTTGCACAATTTACAATGTAATAGCATCCAGCATGCATTCGTCGTCTCTTCTCATCCTGAGAAATGCAATGCCGTCGTGTGCTTTTGTACATTGCAATGTTACATTGCCAGTTTTGTTTTTGAAAAGGGCGACAGACAAAACAGGAAAGGAACTTTATTGGAACTTTTGGATCTCTCCAGTCTGTCTGAGATTCCTAGCGGTTAATTTGCCCCATTAAATTATCTTCTTGGGATCTTCGGCGCCCACTTGCCGTAGTTGTAGCACACTTTAAGTTTCCTTATCCGTTTTGTTAGACTGTACTTTTTTGAAAGGTTTTGAACAGAACGTGAAATTACTTTACTGTTTGCTGCTCCGAAGTCGGCTTTTGTGCCTAGTTTTTGGTGTAGACAGTAGCATAATTGTGCAACACCAAAGAAATGACAGGGAAATAAGTTGGCTGACGAGAATTTTGTACTCAGTCGTGAAACTGTACATTTTAATTAGGAGCAGAGCACGACTGTCAACATGAAAGATTTGCGAGAGTTTGGCAATAGTACATACTATAAAGCCTTTGTGTCGAGTCGTCTTTGAATGCGTGGAATTTTTGTAAGGCAGTGAAAAAGTTCATTGTCTATGTCTTTCTTTGACTTGTTGATGAGTTGTTCTTTTAGTAAGTTTAGTATAGTATAAGTTCCTCCTGTAGTATTCAACGTAAAGGAATCTGAATCTCAGTCAGAGTCACAAAGTTCTTGTCTTGCGAAGAATTAGTAATTCCGGATCTCGTCTACACCACTTCTTTTTACTATTTTGCATCTTTTGTGGAAGGATTTGAATGATTTGATGAACCTTTTTTTGCTGGGTGCACGTTATCCTTTATTTGTGAGAGTCTGACAACCTTTTGGCTCTGTTCACTGTGTTCACTCATGGATTTAATGAGATGACTTCTTGAGAGGATGAGTCTTGAGACAGGATTACTTTTTATACTTTCCACTCTCTTTTCCTGGCTCTTCGTTTCAAGTTGTAGTGCGGTTGCACCTTTTCGTCTTCTTTTGCCGTTCTACTGTCCACATCACGAACGATAATTTCTTTATCGTTTCCACGGCTCTTCACGTCTTTTCTAGCACCCTAGACACCTCAAAAATGACGCTTACCTACGTGGTAGAAGACAACAGCAGGATCATCATTACAAATGTACTAGTAAACTAAAGTAAGCTTCATTTCTCCCATTAGAGAAAAAAGGCAATTCCATTTAATTTTATGGCTCCTTTTTCCTGTCGAACGAGGCCAATTTGCTTAATTTGCTTTTGTGAGGAACTGATGAACTGCAAACTGACACACTTGACTGAAAGAAATTCGACTATTTATCTCTCTTCACTCACATTCAAACCAAATGGATTCGAGAGATTTCAAGTATTTTTGTGTCGTATTCATTCGCTTTAATTGTAAAGTTTAATTGAACTTGAAATGTGTAAATGTACTCAATTAAGGTACGTGTTAAGAGTGCAGCTTGCAAGATACATCAGATGGATTTTTATGATGATGAACTTCCTTTCAAGTGTGTGGTCCAACCAACAACTCAAGTTTACATTTTGCTGATTGGAAAAATAGAATAATTGGATTTAGACAACTGGCGAATGGTCTTGTTATGTTCAAACTTGAGACTTGTGGAGCAGTCCTTATGTTATGAGTACAATTCCCATTCTATAGCTTTTTTGTGATACAAGCATTGGAAATTTCCAATGTCGATCGAATGATTAAGTACAATTGGAAAGATGTAATCGGACCGTGTAAGGCATCCAGAGTAAACTTTACGATGAGTCGAATCAATAGAAAACGCGACTCACGAGAGAAATTGGGATTGTGGTTTTGATTGGGTTAACTAAAAGTCTCATCTTTAAGTCTTGTATAGAGTCCGACTGCTTATTGCAACTTGTAATATGGAATGATGCAAGACTTCGCTATGGTGGAAACACACAGCAAAGTTGTGAATGAGAATGTGTGCTTCTGACTTGACTGACTGAGAGATGCGTTTTAAAACTCATCTGTTTCTATTTCTTTGATTATTGCAGGTGAAAATCTGGTTTCAAAACCGGCGAGCCAAGGCGAAAAGGCTACAAGAGGCTGAGATCGAGAAACTGCGTTTGGCAGCGGCAAGACCATTGCTCCCACCGTCCCTTGGAGGTCTTCTCCCACCCGTAGGACCTTTCGGACATCCGAACTCCCTGTTGGCTCGATCAGCTCATTTGAGCGCCGCTTTCGGTCTCAACCAACTCCTCAACCCAAAAATGTAATATAACGTTAACTATTTAAAAAACAAGCAAATATGCATCATCCAAGTCTGTCAAAAAAATAACCCGCGTTCAGCAAAAGAAAATGCATAATTCGTGCTGATGAGTCCTTCCTTCATTTGACAAGGAAACGGTTTTTCGAATGTACACTCTCATACAAACAAGCCAGTAGTGAGTGTTTAATTATTTCCTATATAATATTATGCACACGTACCAAAATTGTTAATGTACTTTCGTTCCATGCGAATTCCACACGATTAAGCATTATCAGGCGCGGATCATGTTAATTTAATTTTACCATATTAAATTTTTATAACAGCAACAAGGGTTGTGAGCAGCAGAGTGAATATTATACTATTATCCGTTGTGTAGTGTACTAAACAATTCAATAGTATACTTGTACGGGAAGGTCATAAATAGCAATTATTGCTCATGCCACACCTCGTCGCTGTCGTCAATATCGTCACTCGGTCAATTATTATTTAATTAAGCATTTAAAAAACCCTACATGGAAAAAATGACCTATTTGACAGTCACATTGACGAGTAGAATCAATTTATTCATTGTCACACTTGAATGGACATGAGGGAACCTCCAAGTCAGATGCGTTAATCAGTCATTTTTATGTGAATTTACACTTCATGAAGAAGGACGCATTCATTCAGGCTATATCAACCTATTATTATAGTACTATATAATAAAAGTGGTCCTATTAAACTGTATCCCCATAAATAATTCAATTCTCAAACTCACAGAGAAAATGAAAATACCCACGAGTACCGCAAATGTATTATTGAAATTACTGATACTTATTCTACTAATTAATTAATGACTACAAGATGCGAAGGCGAAGGATGTGTTTTTGTGATTTCCGTGCATGTGTAATTTCATCCTTCAAAAACAAACAATATCCTACAGCGTCTAACTTAAAATCATTGACAAAACTATAAATTAGCATTATATATTATTATAATAACCTTTCCAGTATCCTCATCATTATTGTTGTACTAAAATGCTTCATCATTATCCCCAAAATAGGGTAAATTATTCGAAAACAATTCCTTACAATTTCGAAAAAACGTCAATGTGTTTCCTTTGACTATATTAGCAATCAAATGCAACTGATTACTACGTAACTAAACAGAAATTGTTTAATTTTTAATACTATACAACTATTTCAACTTGAATGCAAAGAAACAACTACTACGGAATTTTATCTTCTCAGGGCTGCTGACGAAAGGAGCGACGATGCACATTTTTTGTTAAAATTACACGTTACACTTACATTACAGGTTATGCAGGTAGGATTCTGCTGTTTTTGATTCCCGTCATATCTGCAAATTACATATTTTCTTGACTCTACTAATAACTAATTCATCTGTTCTGTCAATGTCCTCAGACTTCAATTATATGAGTACCTATGCTAAAAATATCTAGTTTTTGTTTTGTGTACAACGCTCGCCCTATCAGAAAAAAATGCAAAATAAATACAAACACAATTAATATTTCAATTACATATTCTTTCATATAGCTTGGAAATCAGCGAAACAATATTGCTAAAAGCGCAAATTTTGTGACCACATTTTAATACTGCAAGTCAGTCGTCAAAGCATCGTTGCTCGTGAATCGTCATCCTATGAGAAAGAAAAAACTCTCCTCGCTTTAAAAAAAACCATGTACATTTTTTCCTACCAAACAAAACACGTCGTGTCGTTCTTATATAATTATTATTATATTGAAGACGCTAACTATTACGTAATAGAACTATTACATATATACATTTATATACACGTATTATTAATTAGTATTTATAGTGTAAGTCTTATATTATTACGAATTTTTTTGTTGTTGCTGCTCCTCCGCCGTCATTATCATTGCGGGAGTATAAAAAACGAAGATAAGATGCTCGGGATGGGACGTTACGTATAAAAAAGTGTTATAGTACTTTTTTTGAAAGGCTGGGCACAAAAAATCTAAGTTTGGCACGAACGAACGACTACGCACACTCTCTCACAAGAAGAAAATACAAACTTTGTATCTCGAGTTTGTCCCATGTCGTGTAATTCTCATCCTCTCCGTTTTTTTCGGTACGCATATAATTGTGAATGTTTTTAAGCGTATATGTCACAGTCACAGTCCCTCAAAACGTCCCTCTCAACGACTGTTTTACATGCATTAAAAAGTAACCGTCGCTATTATACTTTGCGTTAACAATTGTTTTGTTTAGACTTATTAAATAATATACGACAATGGAAAAGTCATACTATTTAATATGACACAAACGTGTGCGAACGAGTGTTGCATTTCGTCAAATCTTTGCTGACCACGCAGTGAAAGCTGCTGTGCGCCTTTCGTTTTTTGATGATTGTAAGGATACGTAAACGAGAATTTTAAAAAAAACGTTTTTTTGAACGTGTTGTTGACTATGAAAATTTGCAAAAAATGTAATTTTGTTTGACATGATGAAATGAAATGGAAATGTTTTGATTTTCCCATGGAATGCTGTGTAATAG
>JABASF010001221.1:0-24867 GCA_019776145.1 Harlomillsia oculata | reverse complement strand
GACGGCTTCATCTCAGCATCCTTTTGTTCTCCACCCAAACCAAGTAATGATCATCTCATGCTAATGCTCAAGACCAAGCCACCACCTACTTTCCCACTTCCTACATACGTACGTACTCCAAATTCCACTTTCGTTCTCGTGGCCAGCCATTTTTTTCTCAACAGGAGGGTTTTTCTCCGAAAATTGCAGAGTCGTAAGGATTTAGCAAACGAAAATCATTTTAACGAGAAAGAAGGAAGGAATTGCGAATTGCGCACGGCGCTCGTTCTGTTCCGTTCCGTCCCGTTTCGTTCCATTTCATCTCGGTTTGCAGGAGCAGGGCAAGTGATAATCCTCATAAAAGAAAATGCGATGGTCAATTTGTGGTTTCAAATGGTTTCAAATAGTCTCTCAAAAAAGTGATAAGAAAGTGAGCTTATAGTAGCTTTCCTTTTGCCTCCCTGTGAATATGACACTACTCGACAGTCGTCCTTGTCCTCATATGTCTGTCTGACCACAAAAGGAATATCGGTGAAAGTGGAGACGTGAGCTCAGCGTGCGGGCAGAATGTCACAAGATGCATTATTGACGAGATTCACGATTACGAATCCTACTCACATTACGAAAGATCATATTAGGTCAAAAAAGGAGAGAAAGACACGAAAACGAAAAAATGGATTGCTTGCATTCCAGCTCGAGTTTGAGTTTAGGTCGAAACCTCTCCTTAATGTTTCCCGAGAAGAGCTACAATAATACTAAATGTGTTCAAATGATGGGTCTCAAGTGGTCGTTTCCGGACTTTGCTGGTCCGCACTTTCCAGTCATCGGCACGTTTAGTTTACGTCATCTTTCTCCTGAAAGATGCCAACATATCAACTGGCCAAGTTAACTCCACATTTCTCAGCACTTCGCCCAGTTGGATGTTTTCCAGCAAACGTACAAAACTACGGACACCGTGACAGAGAATTCGAAGCAAACTAAACGTTCAATTCATATGCAAACCTTGAAAAGAACCACTCTTTTGAATCAAAGTGGTCAACGTGCACTTGAAAATGTTAAAATGCTCATAAATGCTTACGTTCCATTCAAACGTGAAAGACGAATAAATGAAAAAAGGAGCGTATATAATAAGTGAAAAAGTCAGAGAATCTGAGAGTCTCTTAGAAAATGCTTCCACACGGGTTCACTTTCCTTTCCTTTTCTTGGAATCTAACGACGTCTTGTGGTTCGCTCTCTCACAACTACTCTCATCTCATCTCACTTCTCAAATTGCAACTGTGTAGTGTGACTCATGACTCAGCATTCTTTACACAAATTCTTTTTCCTCGATTTCGTCTTGTTATACTATAGCATGCAACGTGGTTATAACTCTTTTAACAGCTATGTCGGGCAAAAATAGTATTTGAAAGGCTACAGTCTGCATTTCCAAAATGAACCTCAAAATCAATTACAGTCCTTCAGTTGTTCTATAGTCTTTACAACATAATTTTTGTATATCTTCTTCCTGACAATGTGGCACACTTTCACCTTCGCTATTAAAGAGCCATTTCCCCAGTCATTCAGTATAAAGAAACGTTGTTATACATACATGCACTACACTATCATACATTTAGTAAGCAAGTGAAAGTATTTGCAACTACGTTACAATACCATTAATTACAATTACAATACAATTAATTAAGTACCTTTCGGTATAACTAGTTTTGTAGTACCGGACGTTTCAGTTGTCCTTGGCTTCGCGATCGTCACTCACTTCCTCGGTCGTGCCCTTTGTCAGTCCAAGTTACAATATGGATTGACTCTGAATTTAGTGAACACACATGTTTTGCAACACATTTGGTAGTGGCGGTTCTTGTACCCGTTACGCTTTTTAAAAAGCTGGAATAAAATGAATGTTAGTAGAAAAGGATCGATGGAAATTCGTCAAACACTGTACTTTCTGCACTGAAAAGTGTACGTAAAATCCTATAGATATCCACGTGCAGCAGGAGGTGAGAGCAGTGCAGATTACAGAGATGCAGATTGATTTACGGATTATCGTTAATTATAAAATGCATTGATCTACTCAATTTTTGGCTTGTGTGCAGTGTGGCGTGGGATCTCGGCTTATTTTCTGTCTACAAATGAGATTGGCATTACAATTTGTAAGCTAATTATTATAGAATATTCTCTAATTTACTACCGACTACATTAGCAGGACAAGTTGAAGTTACATATCAGTTTTATAGGTTTTAATTAGATTGATTGATGGTGCAGCAGGTAACTCTTACAATGTCTTGTGTGTTGTGCTTTCTTGCTCGTGTCGCCGCTATCATCATGATCGTGATTGTCGTGATTGTCAGGTGGTGATTGGTGATCACGCACAAACAAAAAGAATCAAACCGTGACTATAATCATTAAAATAGGTGAGTGCAGTAGTGAGTGCAGCAGTGACTGACAATACTGGCAAATCCAAACAAAAAGGAATCAAAGACACGTTACGTTACGTATCAAACGTTCACGTTCATTTTTTGATTGTTGTGTTTTAAAAATTCCGTCAAGCCAAGATTTCAACGATTCAGCATTCACAATTCCAAGGAGATTTTGGTTTTGGTTTTAGTTGTGAATTGTTGCAACTCGGAACCATTGATGCTTGTTGCTTGCAGCATGGTCTGGTCTCTGGCCAGCCGAGCCTCGTCAGCATGTCAACAGGCCATCATCGCATTGTTGTGATCATCATGCGCTCATTAGCTTGCTGTGTTATTATTGCTTTTTTGGTTTTTCCAGTTTTTTGGGTGTAGGTCATCATGGTACGAGATTTTTATAATGACCAACTTGCATGTGACACAAAGTGGATGACGACGACACACACAAGCACGTTGACAGACAATAAAGGTGATTTGGTGGTGGAACGAAGACGACGCATTGTTGTTGTCAGTCAAGTAGAATCGGCAGTCAGCAGTGCACTCACTACACAAATCAAGGGAACACAAAAAAGACGACCATGTGCATGCTGGGCTTTTGTTTTCTTTTCTTAGTCATAATTACTAATGTTAGCGTTAATTCTCATTCATGACTGACTACAAAAAATCTAAAATGTACATGATTTTTGTAATAATAATGAAACATGAGGTTTGTGGAGCAGTGTAAGCAGTTTGTTTTTGTTGTTTAGGGAGACTCGACTCCAACACATTCAGACATACAACTAAAGTCTCGCTTTTGACTAACTCTAAATTGTAAATTTAAGAATGGTAATATTTAATATTTAAATGAGTAAAAGGTGTTAGACATAAGATTGCGGGTTGTTCTTCCTCGGGAACATGAAAACACATTGAATGGTCTCTTTGAAAGCGTCTCTGAAATCTCTGTTGAAGTAGGCGTAAATGATGGGGTTGAGAGTGGAGTTGAAGTAGCCGATCCAGAACATGGTCGCCACGAGCCACTCGGGACTCTTGCACGACTCCGGACACACCGACGACACCAAATACCAACTGAAGAAAGGGACCCAGCACGCCACAAATGTACCCATGATTATTCCTGTAGAGGGGAAAGAACAAATTACAAGATCATTAATCACTTTGTGTACACTAGATCCCTCAAGCGCATCAGAAAAGGAGGAAGGAATGAGGGAAGCCAAAAGTGAAGGAAGAAATGGGAGAAAACAGAAGGATGAGAACGATCATCATCAGAACGATAAATGCTGCGTTTATGGACTTATGCTATTTGGAGAGAGAATTCTTCATCGGAATGAATGCGAACAGATGACAGAGATGAAGTCGACCATGTCAGCAGCTTGACTGTGTGCACTGTGCTGTACAGCCAAGTCAAAGTCGGTCTTCAGGGTTCACTTTGGGTTTGGGTTTGGGTTTCGTTCCGCTTTCTTCCTATTGTGACATAATGTCACACTTTCTACGTCGCTGTTGCAGGTTAGCCGGATTCATTCCCTACTGCGCTGTATGTGTAGAGGGAAGATGGATTTGTTTGAGTAGAGCAAGCGACTCATCTTGTCTTTCTTCATTTGATCTCCATGAGAAGATGAAAAGGAAATGCAAAGGAAGGGAAAGCAAAGCAAACGGCTTATCCCAACCCGACCAAATACAAACGTAGACGAACATTGGATGAAGAAGATTCCTTCGCTTTCTCTCTTTTTCTCCTTCTCGTCCACATCTGACTCCCTTTTTTCATTCTTGACAATGAATCACGTCACATGAGAAAGGAGGAGGGACGAAGAACGAAGGACTCTCGGAACCCGTTCTTTGCATTTGCTTTTACTTTTACGTCCGACCGACTGAGTGACTTGGCTTTCTCATATTGCACACCTACCTCCCACGGATTTTGGAAGAAAGGGAAGAAGACAAGGCTGTGCAAAATGATGCGGGTGCGAATGCTCAGGAACACACTTTTTCAAGTCCTCAAAGACGACCTGGCCTTGGAATTATGATTACAAAAGAAGGAATTGTGTCGTGTCGTGTCTTTCTACTTGAATTTGCTACTTCATTTGCATCCACAAAATGCAATGAAAACGAAATCCGGTCGTCGGTCGGTCGCTGGGCGAGTCTGCACAAAAACCATCTGTTTCAAAGAATCCTCTTCTTCTCCAGACAATCCTTTCTATGGACTTGGTCGCCCTACTATGCATTTCGCATCATAGTCTTATTCTTTCGCTAGCTGACACCGAATTCTAGGCTTCGTTTCTTGTCTGAGTGAAGAGAGCACCTGAAGTAATCGTTTGCTCGCAAAAATCCCATTTCATTCATAGAAACATTTTATGGCTCGAGCTAAGAAGAAGCCAAGCTTCAGTTTAGTTTAGTGTGCCGAGGCTCAGGTTGCGAAAGGCTTAGCGTTATGGCTTTTTTTCCATATTATCCTTCTCAAAAGAATGCGGAGCAATGCGATTCGACGGAATAGAGAAAAGTCGTCCTTTTCTTCTCGACAGGCACACTTTAGTACTTCATTCCTTTCCTTTCCTGCAATTCAATTCCGCGGAGAATGCAAGGAGAAGCATAGAACGAATTATTGCATGGCGACTGGGCATACCAGAGCCCAGTTCTGTGAAACCAGACTCGTCGTCGTTGTCGTCGTCCAAGGAAAGTCAAGTCAAGTCAAGTCTGCTGGAAGTCCGAATCCGAACTAAAAGAAGAAGAAGAAGATTTGGTGTTCTCGTCGCCTACTCACTCCCGGGTTGTTGGAGCTGCTACCACTTTTACTTTCCCCGTATGCACACAGGATGAAGTACAAAAAGATGTGAAGATGCGACGATGTGACTCACAAAGTCCGCCCGACGCTTCTCTGTCGCAATAACGAATGAATCCATGAAAAGTAGTAGTATAAGTAGAATCAGAAAGACCAAAGCAGTCGACGAAATAAGTACTCACAATCCAAAAGGAAGGAGAAAGGGAGTCAGCGATGATGATGATGATGACGACGACGACTCTACCTACTGCTTACATACGAATTCGACCGACATCCATAGAGAGAAAGGGAAGAGACCAGGAAGCTGCGACTTTCCTCTTCGTCTACTTTTTATTCTCATAAGCATTTCAGAGAGAGAGAGAAATTGCAAGAACTACTACTTATAAGAATGGAGAAAAGAGTTGTCGTAAAGTTAGTAGTGTGGAGGAGCATAGCAGAGTCGGTTATTCCAGCTTCTTGTCGACCATTCATTCGCATTCGTCGTCGTCGTCGTCGTCTTTATTGCGAATTTACTATACCGCACTCACTGACTTGGTTTCAGGAGAAGAGCTCAGAGCTGACGCTATGCACCTTGTCCGTATAAATCAGTCTCAAATCTTCTCTTATCGCAATTCCTCTCTTCTCTTCGTGCCCTTCTCTTTTTCTTATCTCCATTATTGTACTTCTTCTTCTTCCAGCGCTCCTACGCATACCTGCCCAACGAAACTCGCTTCCAAGAAAATGTTTAAACCTGTACCCACACTGAGGAGAGCACATATATTCTGTACATAGAGAAAGTACATATTCTGTTTCGTCCTGAACCCGAATAGCTGAACTTTGTTCAAAGGAATCGCGTCGTTGTTGTCGTCCTTCACCCATGTATGCAAAAATGTACATTTTTATTAGCACGTATGCAACGCAATGCATCTTCAGAGAGTCGATATAGCTGGAGGAAATTGGACCGTTCACGACGTTCACATACAGAGTTCAAAAAATCCAAAGGACGGACGGAGAGTTGAGATCCGACGAGTTGGTTCACAAAAAAAATCGATCTTCTTCTTGTTGGCCAAAAAAGAAGAAGAAGCTGAAGCTGAAGCCTCGCAATGGCAACTTGCACCAGTCGCCCGCATTTTGAAGAGAGAAATCGCAGAAGCAGCAGTGGGTTTCTCAGCTCGTCTTATCAGTCCGTCGGTTTTGAGAGAAAGTTCATCATCTTTTTTGTGCAATGTGCCAGGCAGGCCAGAAGAGTGCCAAAAGCGACGCGATGCCCAAAGAGTGAGTGCCCCAGAATGCCATCAAATGACATCAACCAACGCAACGTCAGGAAAGGGTGACTATGTATATCCAGCAAACAAGCTATAATAGAAAAAACGATGAAACCACAGAATTCCTCTCTCTCCTTTGGTGAAATTAAGATTTGCTGATATTGCGGTAGTGTTCATCGCTCCTTCTTTCGTCCCTTTTATTCTGCACGTGCAAAAAAATGAAGGCGCACACGGCACGGTATGCCTGACACTTACTGCTCTCCTTGAAATGTAGCTGGTGCGACGGAGAGGAGATGAGACAGCTATACAACACCTTCTTTCCAGAAAAGTCAAAAAGATAGCCAGCACTCATCACCTGGCACTGGCACTTGCAATAGACTTTGGACTCTCCAGCTCTGGATTCTTTACTAGTTCTGAAAGGTCTTTCTTTCTTCTGACATGTACTTTACTACTGTTTCGATCGATTTGCGGTGGCGGTGGTCAGGAAAATGGGGATTTTTACCCTTTTTTTATTCATTTCCACAAAAACCCTTACGCAATTCGTAAAACTGCGCAGTCACGGAATTCACGTGTCTTTTCTAATAAAAATATTCCAAAAAGGATTCGGGTTTTCTCAGTATTTCAAAAATATCCCCAAGATTTTTGCATATTTTTCTCATTGATTCTGTCTGGGATTCGATAGTGTAAAGTATTTTGAGAATGTATTATTGACGTGCTTGGAAACAACGTCGGATGAAAGGCGAATCTGAGACAACGACCAAGGATGACACACAGGTATTCTAGTATAATAACAATGTATACATAATATTCGACTGGAAATTACGATCCGAAAACCGGGGAAAACATTACATTAAGGAGCGAACATGGTCGTTGCGTTGGTGTTATTGTGTCTAGTCGCGATTCGTTGTTCGTAGTCGTCTGGTAATAGCGAGGACGACAACGACTTCCGATGCTTTCGACATAGGACGGAGACACGTTTTCGATTCCATTGGGACTACTCTATAAGGTAGAACGTTAAAAGATCCGGAAGAATGCAAGTATGCTGTGCTGGAGTCCTCATTTAGCCAATAAAGTCAAAGTGTCCTTCCTCTCCTTTGACACACGGTAATAATAAGGTATCGATGGGTAGAAAAGGGGAGACAAAAGTCAATTCCACGTACGAGATACGAGCTCAAGCGACTCGGCTACTTATGTACTTTGGGAGAGAGAAAGCTCGCGACGACGGGAACGACACGGCTAACGAGCTCAGTTTATCACTACTACAGAACATGATAACAAAGATGACTTTCCCGATGATGATACTATACGAAGATGTACACACACGGATAATATTCGAATGGATGATAGTAGTCAAAGTAAAAAGTGTGAACGATGTAGGTTCGGCTTCGATTACTAGCTAAAGATGCGATTCCGGCTATTGGAGATGCTTTAGCTTTAGTACGGAGGATGCGATACGAGATCCTGCTGTTGAGAGATGAGACTCGAATCTTCTTTCTTCAGTTAATATAGAATTTGAGATCTCGTCTGCTATAGGCTTTTCGGTAAAGAGAGCTGGAGATGAAGAGGTCGTCGGTTCCGTGCACGTTTTCACGTTTTTCGTCTATGCTTGATGCTTCCTTCTTCCCACACACACGCTTGAGTGTGTGCTCAATGCTTAAGGCTCGACTCTCAGATATCACAATAATCTCAAAGTCTCCAGTCGGAACAGGAATATATAAACATGTGCAGTTCACCATCTGTGGGTGGATTAATTATGCAATTTTGGTCTTTCGTGAGCTAGTTGGGTGGTTTTCATTCGACCAAATCTCAAATCCAAAGTCATAGCTAGATCGTCATCATCCACTCTGGGGAATGAGTCCTGGTGTTCTGCATAATGTCTCACAAATCCATTTTCACAGGAATCCAAGTTTTTATGAACATTTTCTGACGTTTTCTTCTCGATTTTTGACGATATTTTCTTAGAACATACCAACACGAGCTGTAAACACCATAGAATTTGAAAGATTTGACGTCGAGATTGCAAGGATGGGGTGAATGAAATGGGCTTCTTTGAAAGAACATCATCCATCGGAACGAGGAAATACACATGATAGAAAAAGAGGCTTTGGATGTCTCCTCGTTCGTGTGCCAGTATCGTTGTCATGTCTCTGTACTCTTCTCAAAATCGCTTTTCCACATCTTCACCGCAAACTCAAAAAAACAGCACCAACACAAGTGCAAAGTGCATGCAGAAAGGTATATAATATTGAAAACGGACGGAAATCAAATCAACATCGAGAACGAAGCCGAAAAGAGATTTGAAGCCTTCCTTTCCGTGTTGTTGACACACAGAGACATTTTTTCGATTTCTGCAGCAGCACAGCAGCTGCTGTCTGTTTTTCTGGGAGGGGGGAAAATGTCACATCAATTTTCAAGTATGTCTGTCTGTGCTACACAAAATCTGGTTACTTATTTTCAAGGAATTACGAATTCTGTATCCTCTAAAAAATTGAAGAAACCTCAATTTGTTTAAATTTGATTAGGAAATCCTTTGAATCAATCTATATTATTGTTATTGGATTCTGTCTTATATTTTTGTACTATTTGTAAATGTAAAAATGAAGTAGTAAAACCCAACGAAATCAAAGGCGGGCTGGGTTCGTAAAATTCGTAATCAAACAAAGAGGAAAGAACGTGCAGAAAAAACAGGAATGAATACAAAAAAACAAGTGTAGCATAACTGCATAACATAACATCTATAGTAATCCATTCGTTACTTTGTTGGCGTTTGTGGTTTTCGTTTTTCTGTGAAAATACAAAATAATGTAAACGGAGTTTTCGTTTTTGCAGTTTTCGCATTGTAGAAGGTCGTTTGCAGTTCACCATATTCGTAAGTTCGTACGAGGCATAATCGCAATTCGTGCGGAGATACATAAATTCCATTATTTCTCTATGTTCTGTTCCATTCTTGATTGCATGGCCTCAAAACACCGAGGAAAGGAAGGAGAAGACAGGTTTTGCATGTTGTGTGTCCATGATTTTGTGGCAATGTTGAATGTGGCGTGTCCGTTATGGTACCGCAGCAAAGAGAATCTTATGTGGCTGTTATCTGTAAGTGAAATGCACGCGAACGCCGAACGGACTCATCTCATTCTCATTGTTTTGTTCCTTTCATTTCACTGCAATCTTGCATCTATCCGAAATATGGGACCACGGAAGGTTACGGCTATATTTTACTCTTCTGCCGACACTTGAAGGACAAGCGCAAGAGAGAAGCAAAGTCCTTCGTCTCGAAATGGAATGAATCTTGTTAAATGGAACTGATTGACGCAAGACATTGCTGCTGCAACAACAACAACAAAGGCTCCTCACAATCCACCCAATGAACATAATAATAAGGAGCAGTAAATCTGCAAATCCCGTGTGTATGTGTCGGACGGAGCTTGGAGTTTGTCGATGGACACGACACGACATGGAGGAGACACGGACAACCTGCTGCTAGAGCTTGTAATAAGTAATTGCATGTGTGTCAGTGTCTCTCTCGTAGAAATAAACAACAACCTGATAAACGAAGCTCGAAAGGTTTTGCAAGGAAACCTTTCCTTGTTTGCAACAAAAAGCTTGTGTGTTGCAAGACAGACGTAAGGGATTTAAGGAGTCAGCTAGATTTAAGCTTTTGCAGTTCATTCATCTTCAGAAAACGAGGAGCGGTACATTTTTTTACGCGTATACTCCTTTTGCAACAGATTGACAGACAGACGGGCGGAAGCCGACGAAGAAACACTGAAGCAGCAGCTACAAGCTACAACTCTCATGGTGACTTCACGCCAAAAGAAGGTTGTGCAGCCGTATTTCGTAGCGACATGTCACCGTAGTCGTCCTCGTATTTTCTTGATGAAAAGTTTTTTTCTCAGTGAGCAGCAAAGATTAGGAAAAGTGCCGTCTCCTTCGGATGAATTGCAAAAAGAGAGAACGAAAGAGCAAATTTCTTCAAGTCTCTAATGCAGATTGGCCAGTAGCCGACTCGTCAACTTAAACCTTTGGGTTTTTCTCCTTCAGGTCTCAAAATGAGGGAAGATTCGGATCCGTATTGAATCTTCGGATCCTTCGACCATAAAGAAACGTATATATCTCTTTCCTGTACGCTTCAAGTATCAACTGAGGATACCGAAAAAAAGGGAAAACTCTTGATTTTTTTCATCATGTGTAAGAGGCAGAAGGCAAGGCACTTGTCGTTTCCTTCTTGCAATGCTTGCTTTGGATTCGTCTTGTAATATCTGCTGTGTCAACTGCGCGTCGAGTCCTCCGTGAAAGCTCAAGCGTCAAAAACCTTTACGAACAAGAAGTGAAGAAGAGCTGTTCTCGGATCGGAACGTTCCTTCGCTTCTCAAAAAACTAGGTAGTCATAGTCAGTCGCTCAAATTTTGTGGCACAGGCACACACACAAGTTTGTCTTGCCTGTGGCGATTCATTCGATTCCTCTTCTTGTGTGTTTGCAAGAGTATACAACATTGGCAAAAAAGTGAGGCTGAGTCGAGTTGAGTGAGGGAAGAGAGAAGAGCGAACCTTGTTATCACCTCGTTCGTGTCGACCTGGATTGGATTGCATAGAATACTCAGAAAGTAGTGAGAGCGGGGAAAGGAAAAGTAAAGTTAAAGTTATACGAATAAAGTGCTATATAGGGAAAGAGCCAAAAGTGGCCGTAAATGAAATGGATGGTTTGGTTGGTGTCGGATTCGATTCTCATTTCTCCCTCTCTTGTGCTTGTGCTGGAGCTTCCTCTCTTGCGGTTTTCGCGACTCCCATTTCCACTTTCCGAATCTGCAAAATGGTGTCACTTCAAAAACTTGCTGATTTCTGTTGACTTTGTCCAAGATGATGATGATGATGATGATGCGATGCGAAGTGAGAAGGATGCGAGACTATAGTATATTAAAAGGGAACAGGGTGTGGCCCAGTAGGGACTTGAGACTGCTTTAGAGAGCTCACTCTCCACTTTCTCATAGCATATAGAAAACTCTAACTCATCCCACGATTCCTCGTCGCTTATCATGTTTCTCACTGCTGTGAGACCGTTTTACAACCCGGGAGAAAGTCAAGTCAAGGAAAGGAAAGGAGGATCTCGGACACAAAAGAAGATGGCCACGACCACGGAGTACAAGTACAACTCCAGGCACGTATATAATATGGACATAGCACTGGAAAGTGGCCGGAGAGGTGATAAAGACCAATTAGAGCGAATAGGAAAACGCATTAGACACACTAATGAAACGAAATGGAACACTTTAGTTGACTTGACTTGAGTCGACTTACCTAGCGTCCGGGCTGCTTTATGCTCATGTTTTCCATCGTTGTTGCGATCTGTTGTCACAAACTGCGGTCGACGTCGAACCTGCAAAACAAGAACAATAAAAAAAACTCAGTCATTATGCAACTCAACTGCTCTTTTTGGGAAAATTGTTCTCCTCCTAAAAAGGTCAGTTTGAAGGTCAGACATTCATTGGACATCCTCTGTACTAAAATTGATTGATTCCCCTTTGAAAGCACCAGTTTAACGTATACAGCAAAAGCTAAACCCAACTACAAATAAGGCGTTTTGTTTCTCATGAGTCGTGACAGAGAGAAAGTGAAGCTTATTTGTTTGCTTATCAGGCAAGTGAACTAAAACTGAAGCAAAGAAAAGCTTAAAAGGAGGAAAGCAAAGGAAAGCCACAGAGCAAAAAAGTGCATGATTGAGTGAGAGGACACGATACAGCGTGAGAAAGTTTCTCACGGAGTCGGACTCTGGTTATGATTTATTGCTCCCGCTTCGTGTACATTTATATTGGGATACAAAAGCTGCTGGTTAAAGCTAAGCTGGGAAGGAATGTGCTTTTTTAGCTGTTGGAGAAAGCGTGGGTGGAACGCAAACAAATAGCAAGCTGTGGCATAGTACATAGTAGTGCGGACTGGACGTTGACGTGCTTGGACATGCTACTCAATGCCCTTTTCCGGATAGGGACAGAAAATGCACCAGTTAGAGTTATATAAATGAGTCAAAGAGTCTGTTCACACACAAACAGTACAAGTCTATGCTGCTAATAATGGAGAGTAGTAGGCTGTGTAGGTCGAAAAAACTCCAAAAGTCGAGAGGAGAGGAGTACAAGTGAAAAATGACAAGCGGAGCTGTAGTCGTCAACGCTGGGTAATGGTTCCTTCCTCGCGCGGGTTTCCTGTCAACTCATTTCCTAACTGTTTTCCTACTTTCTCTCTCCTTCTCTTTTCTGTTCTTTGCGTCGACTTTCTTTCATTCATTCAGGCTCTCTTTAGCTATTTTGAAAAGAAAGTGAGTGAGTGAGGAAGTGAAGGAAACGCCTTTCGCTCTTCATCTCCATCTTCATCCTATCGCATTCATACCAGGAGCAGCAGCTCCTCTTGAATTAACTAAAGCAAGATGACAAAGCAACAAAGCTTTCATTCAAAATGCGACAAAAAGAAGAGAGAGCCAAGAATTCAAATGCGATGTGACGGATTTTAATTCAAATGCCTTTGCGTCTTTTAATTAACGCTGATCTTGGCACGTGATAAAATACAAATTTGTTATTCAAAAACCATTATTTTCAAGAACATCCTTTCCGAACCTCGGATTTTGGCACGATTTCGTGCGTTGTTATCGTTTATTTTCACTCTATTATTATTAGCACTCTATTACGCAGTAAGAAATTTTGAAAATGGATTTTAGATCATCAACTGCATTTCATATGAGGAAGGAAAACGTGAGATATAGTGAAAGTCGTGATGGTTAAGAGCTCAGTGATGAGATGAGGTGAGGCGAATTCATTTAGTCAAAGTGGCACTTTTTTACGCGAGAAAAAGAAGATGACACACAAGACACAAGCATCACAAAGAAGTCCGACAACGGCCAGAAGAACGCAGACGAAGACGAAAACTCACCCAAGAAGACTCAACTCAACTCTTTTCCTTTCTTTCGCATGAAAAACTTGTGTGTGTGTGTGACACTAATGTGAAAGCAGGAAGGAGAAAACTTTTTTTCTGGATTCTCTTGCTGTCACAATGACAGAGACGACTAGCATCTTTCTCTATTTTATATGTACGTTTACTCTTTCAGTTTCAGTGGTTTGGGTGGTGTGGTCGTAGCCACCACCGCATAACGTTGGATCGTCTTGTTTCTCTCATCTCATCTCATTTCTTTTCATCTCGGTCGTGTAAGAAAGTCCACCCAGAATGCATCCATGAATTGCACTAGTCGTATTAGTTATGCCCACACATACTTTTATACTTTGCCTTAGAACCTTACTTTGCAGGCACACAAACACGCTCCAGTGCGTTTTGTCTCTGCTAAACAACTGAAGCAATCTCTTATGATCACCACACACACATTTTCCACGTCCACCTCCTGCGCTCAAATGGTGAAACCTCAGAAAAGCATGGAAAAGCTCAGCATTGAAGCGAGCAAGGGAGCTTGCAGGTGAAAAACGAGCGGGACATTGTCCCGAATTAGCTTGTCATCTGTCTTCACTGCTTGGTCTGGTTCTTTCCTTTCATTCATTCATTTCTTTCGGAACAGCTATTACAAAGTGAACAAAGTGGGACGTGTGCAACTTCGTCTCCTTCTCCTCTGGCGCCATTAATGATGTGCTCTGTGCTCTGCTTTGATGGCATTTTGCACCATGACCAAACTGAAACTGTTACTTTCACAAAAGCACATACAAAGAGAAGACCAAAAGGAATACTATAAAATGGGGAATGGATGCATGCACCACATTTTATGCTTCTTCTCTCGCAAACTGTAGCATGTAGCACACTCAAAATGACTTTCACATTCTACTCTCCTCGTCTTCCCGGGTTCTTTGTTCCTCGAAAAGTTTAGTTGGATGCTTTCATTCACTATCACCTAAACTCATAATGTTGTAACTTGCTGGATGTGCTGTTGCAATTTGCAATACTCAAATGGGGCAAGTTTACTCATTTGACTCACTCAGACACTGGACAAAGAGGCGAGGGAATACTTCCTGTAGCTAAATTCAGAAACCTAAATACTTGCTCTTCAACATTGCTATTGGGAATGAATGAGATAGGCTAAAGAGACCATTTCAGTAGCGTAGCGTCTCCCGGCAGCGTTGAGTCTCGGGTTTCGGATAACAAACACAAGCAGTGTAGCGTTGTATGAGGACCGCACAGATCTGATTAAATGTCATTCGATACCTTTTTAGCGCATAGTAAAAGTCATTATCCTCACTTGCTATTTTCAACGTTGAGCTACGTCGTAATAAACGGATTTCCATCACAATTTGACATTTTAGCTGCCAGCGCAGCGCCATTTCAGAATTTCAGCTCCGTAGCTTTTAAGATTTTTACTATAGATTTTTGCTTACAAAAATTTTCCAGACATTTTCCCCTCAAAAATCGATGTCAAGGCAAGAAACGTGACACGTCAGCACAAAAAGTTAGAGATATGACAAGGATTGCATCCTTATTTTTTCATTAGACCTGCGACCCTGATTCCCGACTCGGGAACTTGGACTGGAACACTTTATTTTTTGGCCTGCAATACAAAGTCGGGAGAAATTCGGATTTCAAGCCCGCTGGGTTTCAGGTGCAATTATTGGAAAGAGGCAGACGCGAGGATTATATAAGTGCAGAAAGTTTAAGCAACCTACGACATGAGGAGATACCCGTTGCGCGGTTGTATTGTAGAAACTAGTAAGAGTAAGTATCTGGAGAATACTATTTGGCGGGTCGAGTCAAGGTCAAATTGAATCCCTAAAATCCTATTTTTTCATAGTATATCAATTTAATACATAGTAACGAAAAATGTTCATGGATGGCGAAGCGAGAGAGACGGGTGAAAGACGATGATCGTGCGGTCTTTTTGAGTCGTACACTATTACAACTATTGCATATTTGTATGTGGGAAGGAAAGGTACGAGGGTTGGAGTTTGGAGATGAAACCTCATCATCATTTGAACTTTGAGCACACAGAAGAGACTTTCACATCCTTTGCGCTTTCGTTTGGTACATTTATGTTCCTTTATGCATTTCTAATTCTCCGTTTCAATCAAACGTAACGTGTGCAGAAACTCATCTTTGGAAGAACCGACACGGGAGCAGTTCTATCCCACTACTAAACAGTAATCCGCTTTATTCCGGTTGTAATAGGGAGTCAAAGGAAAACAGAGTGCGAGACTTTGAGAACGGAAAAGATGAAGGGAAAAGGTTCCGACAAACTGGCATCGCGCAAAACACAGGATGGTGTCGGTGTGAGACTGAAGTGTGTGATCTGACTAGGGAGAAAGCAGAGAGAGAACCAAACCCAAGCTGAATCCTTCCCGTCCGTCGCAAGTCGCAGGGATAAAATGATATTTTATTCAATAGGCTTTTATTCTGTGCTGCTGCTTGCTAAATTAGAGATGGATTCTCTCTGCTCGGCTCTGTTCTGCTTGTGTGTGCCTTCAGTACACGGCTCATTTGCTCCACTTTAACTTTCAAACTGCTACAAACACACTGCACTGGCACTGCTGCAAAACCACTCAACCGAAAAATTGATGATGATAGAAAAAACCAGTAGAAACCTTGAAAAAACCAATGAAAAATCTTGAAAAATACACCTTTTTAAAAATTTGTCACCATTTTCTGCAATATGTACGCATTTTTAAACGAATGAAAGTTGTGATTTTTTAAAAGGAACATTTTTATTACAGACTTTCAACTATATTGAGTTGAATATGACGAAAGTAGTTTTCTTGACAGAAAAAAGCAGGAAAGGAGATTTGTGTGACAGAATGCGACAAAGCTGAAACTGAGCTGATGGTTTCGGTTCGGTTCGGAGATAACGGGCTGCAGCTGTGACTCTGACTGTGACCGGAAGCAAAGTGACAAAGCGTGTCATTTCATTTCATTAGGGACCTAAAAAGGAGGATGCAACTCAGGACGGACGAACGGATGGACAGGCTTGGGCCTGTCATCCTCATCCTCATATTTTTTCAACTGAAAGCATTGTATAGGTACAGCGACCTTATAAAGCAAAAAATTCAGACATGACAGGCAAGTTAAAGTCGAATCCGAGGAACGAGGACTTCACTCTAAACTCTAAACCATCAGAACACAACACACACTCAAATCCAAACTCAAACTCAACTCCAGGAACTCAACTTTGTGTTTCTCGGTGTTTCTCCAGCTTGCCACCTCACCACAATAATACACCACTACCGCATTCAGAAACTAAACTTGTGTGTCTCATAAAATCCTGTACGAAGTAACGTATACGTAAGGAACGACCTGTGCCACTCGCACTCGTACTTCCACAACTTTTCCCTCGCTTACACTTGTGGTGGTTCCAACATTTTCATACAACGTGTGTTATATGTACACTATATGCAAATAAGGCAACTTTTTGGACAAGCTTAGGTAGCAAAACCGAGTTTCACGTCGGTCAAGTCACGTCCTCTGAGCAGATTGTCAACGTGCTCTGGTACTTTTAAAAATTTTGTTGAATAAAAGTATGAAAATGAATGAAAAAACAAGGGAAAATACAACAAAACCAAGCAACATTCTGCTCGGGTTGATTTTAGTATTCTTTTTGTTTGCTCAACGCGGTGTGTGACATTTGGCTCACAAACAGTCGACCGACGACGATGACGATGTGTAGTAGTCGTATTTATTTATTTGTCAAAGGCCATTCAAGTTGAAGCACTCTTGTCTTGGACTCTATCAAGTGCAAGTTCCGACTTGCGAGTAGTGTTCCCTGTTTCGTCAGGCACTCTCTCAAGTGAAGTTGAGTGGATCGTTCTTGGTCCAGGTGTTGTTGGCAAATTTCGCCATTTGGCGTGCTTGACTCTTTCCCATCTTTCCCCTGGGATTTATAAAATATCCGAATGGTGGAATGACAGACTAGACTCCTTCGATGAGACGTCCTCCAGTAATACTAAAACCACCTTTTGTGCTTGAGTATTCAACACGATTGCATCCTGCAGCTTTTACTTCTGCTTCATGATTGCGTTGGATTCTCTCATTAATAACATGAAAGCGACAAATTCAAACCCCGCGACCAAGTTGACCAAACTTTCAGAAAATATTTTCATTCAACCCAACAGGAAGCGAAAGCGTTGATATTAGACCGGAATTTTGAACATTTTGTTCATTTCAACGGAAATGCCATTTTACTTGCACGAGGAAAACAAACCGCAGAGAGAAACAAGGCTAGATTCAAAGGAAGAAACCCAACCGCCGCCTACGCACCTTTGTAGCATTTACAATTCCTTTTCTATACTTTTGATTAAATGGTAACAATACAGTATCGACCTGCTGGATAGCTGGAATTTCTATTTTCTTTCGAGACTCCAACGTTGTTGAGCTTTAATTTGTAAGACTAAAGAAGGAGCAAAAGAACCAAAGCATGCAAAATCCGTTATCGCCCAGATTTGAAGGGGATCAACAGAGTCCGCATGGAAATCAAGACGATGCAGGCAAATTTTTCAAAACTCGTTGGAATAAAATTCTAATCATCACCAGCGCCAAACTAACCATCAAACCACATCTAACACCCAACCTGGAAAAATTAAAGTTGGGCTTTCACCAAGGTTTCAACACACAATTACAAAACGATGAGGAAGGAGCAGAAATGAGAATGAACACTAATCAGTAATCAAAATCATGCACACAGACTGAGTTTGAGCTCCGGTTGGAGTCATTATCTTCCGAAAAGCCTTCTGCTCTCCTCATCGAGTCCTGCTCATCTTTGCATCGAATCATCATCGCCGCATGAAGATGAGCAAAATTTTCTCCAAATGAGACTAATTGCTCGCCGCACTCTCATCCATTCTGTAGCCTCCAGTTTACCACACATTTTTTGGAATCCGGATCCTCTAACGATCATACCAGCGCATAGCACGAAAGGGACAGAAGGATGAAGGATCCCTCAAAATTCCAGTCCATTGCATTCGGTACGTGCGTGCTTCCACGACATTTCTTTACTGAGTTTCCATGCAAGGGAAAGCAAAGGGCTCAAAATATCGGGCATCAGGAACATTGGGATCGCATTTCTCTCTTCTGGGATGGATTCCACACACACACACACACACACACACAAGTATCGACCACATAACATTCCGACTCTGACTTTGAAGCATCAAACAAATTTGGCACATCTTTCATTATTTGTGCTGAGCCGTGTCCTCCTCGCGTCCGTATCCATGTCCCGTCCTACTATTTCGGCCCATTTCGATGATGCATTTACTCACAAAGACGAATACTCCACGCTAGTGTTAGTGACCGTGAACAAGTCCCAGTGTCCCCGTACGCTCATTTCGGGTGACCTCGCGTCGGAGCCCGGATCCCGGAGCGTTACGTTGTTCCTGTCTTGGTCGGAAATAATACTCCACAGTGCGCCATTTTATTATTAAAGAGAAATTGTTTCAACATTCGTATGATTTCTATAAAAACTATATGGATTTGGATAGATTTGGCCAAAACCAACATTTTGATGATGACTTTTCGGTTTTCCTTCCGCTTTTCCGTTCCATTGTTTTTGTTTAGTTTGCAGAATGAATGTGTTTCTGAATGAGAGACTGTTCTGGACGGGAAATGAAAGAAGTGGAAAGCCAAAATGAAAAGCGTAGCCAAGCTAAGGCCAGGCAACAAACTACTTGTAATAAAGTCAACATGTAAATTGAAGGGAAACAAACTGGGAGCCAGCGAAAGCAAGCGAAAGCATACAAAAAGGAAAGGATTTTGGAAGCTTTTGCTCTTGCTTGTGCCAAAGCCACACAAAACATTATTATGTATTATTGAGACAAAATGCCCCAAAGCTACAAAACTAAGCCTGAGCAAATATAGACAATAATGATTTGGTACGCTGTGTCGCTTTCGCAGCAATGGTGCTTAGTTGTTTCTCCGATTCCAAATGGTCCTGTGCTCTTTCTCTCAAAACTAGTATGAAAATGTGTTCCCCACTGTTTCTGAGAGGATGAATCGAAGAATGAAAAACGAAACGCAAACCAAAGGCAGTCCCAGACATAAAGTCGAATGTACAAGAATAGTTTCCAGTTGCAGTCGAATCTGTTTCTGTTCCAGACACAATGCTTGGACAATCTGGATTGGATACACATTCTTCTGGACGAACAAAAGGGATACTGCTCCTGACTAGAAAGCAGAAGCATGAACAACAACGTCAACAAAACCAGACTAGGCCGAGATTTTCATTCTGCACTTGAAAGGCATAAATTCCCATCAGACGTTTAGAAACGCAGCTTTCCCTTTTCTCTTCCTTGGTTTTAACTTGATCAATCAACCTCAAAAAAGCCAAAGAGGAAGTCATTGTTGCCTTTTGGTATTGTTGTGTTGCCGACGATTTGCTGCTATTGCTTATTATTTGTAACAGCATGGTTTCTTATCGGCTCATTTTGCTCCTGCTTTTCCGTGTTCACGACTTTCACTTTTGGGACGTATTTCCTTTCACTCAGTGTCCAATAAAGTCTGGCAGTCCAGCTGACTCACAATTCACAAAGTTTAACTCACTCGATCCTCATCTTTTCATCCCCTTTGAAAAGAGCAATTCCAATCTCAATAAAAAGGCTTCAGAACTAGCTTCCTAAAACCAACCGAAGGACTTGTAGCTCGCCCACCCGCCCGTCTGCATTTCACTATTCACCACATGCTTTCCCTTATACAACCCTATTTTCTTTCATTCTTTCTATGTCCGTTCTATTCATTGAGAAAAAGCCGGGCACTTTCTCTCCCACAGAGACTCGCTTCCAAAATATAGAGCTCAGACTCAAAGTGATGGCTTTTCATAAATCCGGACGGACGACGTTTTTCATATAAAGTTAGTAGCAGCAAGCAGTGGCAGAGCAACGTTATGTCAAAAGCTTCCAACGTTTCAGCAAGGCACGGCTCACCAGCTGTGAGCTTTTGAGAATTTGACAGGTCCGCTTGTCCGTCACACAAAAGAAGAGTTATTGTAGTTCTCACGCTTTTCTCTACCGTACAAATCACGGACTACTTCATAAACGGCTGTCAGCAATTAACTAACATATTTGGTATACAAATTGAATCTAGAGGACACAGAACACAGAAGAAGCACTTACCGTTTTGAGTAATCTCTGCTCTGTACGAGCGTCTATGCTGCGAGGCTGAACGAGACGTACTGTTCACGTGCTGGAGGACTAGGCACGCGGAAGTGGAAGAGAGTGCCTGGAAAATAAATTGAATGTACCAAGGGAATCAATCAACATTCTTTATACAGCAAGTTACGTTGCATTTCACACAAGAATGTTGTTTCTTAACTCACCCGTTTTTGTCTGAGTGCCTCCCGGAAGATCTTTGAGTACATCACTATCATCACTATGGCGGGGATCCAAAAAGAGATCGAAGACGAAACCAATGCGTACACTATCAAGTCCAGACACACACAAACCAAACAAACAATCCATCAGTCATCATCATCATCGTAACAATAACAAAGTCTCAGTTTTCAATTCCCAGTCGGTCTTTCAGCCTCATCAGAAACGATAAAAAGATGAAAGACATGACACCCAAGTTTGTTGAATTTTGAATGTAATACTTTCGTGGAGGTCAAAATGTGTCTGTCTACAGCGTGGTGAAACGGTAAACGTTGTCCCGTCCGTGTTCTTGTCCCATATATTTCAGAGAAATATTCTCATGGGTTTCATTACTCCTCCATTTGAAGAGAAAACATGAACAACCTTGACTCGATGTGTCTCAAAAGTGTGATTTCCACACGCCCGCGCACGCTGAGCTTTTTGTGGCTTGTTGCATTGCGTTGTCCCAGCACTGCAGTATTAACTTACCCACATTCTCATCATTCTCATTGTCACATCGCCGTCACTCGTGTCTTTTAAATGTACAGTCAACCCAAAACTAAATAGCGTATTTGCAATTTTGAGTTCCAAATTACACTCGTAAAATGCTGTCAAACCGGGTCCGGGTCATATTTCCCAACACTACTGTTTTTACGAGTGCTATGCTTTTATGCACTGAGTCTTTTCTCTCGCTTCTGCGTCAAGTCTCAAAACATTTATGGAATTCCCTGCGTGCTCATATTTTTCCTCTCCTTTCACAGAACAAAATAAACCAAGAATGTTATGTTTGCGTTTGTCGACTTGTATGTTTCGACTCTTTCTCGCACTTAATATTGCAATCTGGAGTTTTGTACGTCTTTTGCGTGTTTTTACCTTTTTTCACTCAACTCAATATTATGTGTGTGCGAAAACCTTGGCTTTTGACTTACAAACTTAAACTTGCAATAAAAATGTCATTACGTCATACTAAAGTGTTCTGACGAAATGTAATGTATGAAATTTGGGTAAAATGCACTTTTTAAGGCTAACTAATTTTTCCTTTCACCTCCTTTAGCTTTTACATGTCATCGTGTCATTTAACAGGTGCAGTTCAGAGTCCATTTCTGAGTTCTCAAAAAAATGCAATAATAGGTTCATACCAGGTAAAAATAGACAAGACGAACGCATAGAAATGTGTGAAATGTGCTTTCACGTGTTCACAGTTCCAGAAAAAGTTCAAAAAATGTTAATAAGTATGTTATATGGGAATATTTTTTACGTTGTGGACGTTTTTGGTCGAATGTAATTTGACCTTTGACCTTGTTCGTTTCAGAAGATGTAGTGTATTTATATAAAGTCGATAGAAATTCCTCTGATTCGGATAACTCAAAAAACAGTAAAAGGATTGCTGTCAGGAAAACGGTCGATTTCATTCGCCGATACACAAATAGGAATGCATGCGTTCCGAGTTCCGAGCATGCATACATGCAAACGTTAAAAGTAAAGGTTCAACATTTTTGCTTCTTTTTCCTTCCTTGGTCAAGCGTAGAACATCAAACTTGGAATGTCGTAGAAAGTATAGACTTTTGCGACGACACGATGACACTCTCCTAGTTTTTAGTACAAGTTAACAACAAAGAATATTTTCATTTTAAATGACTTCTTTTAGAATTCTCTTTAGATTTTAAACTTGAATATGTGATGCGCAAAAAAATTGGGGTTTTTCGTGTTTTTTATATTTGCTTTTAAAGACTTGCGATGTTTTATTTTTAGGGGTTATTAGAATATTTTTCTCGTTCCATCGTCATTTTGAATGCGATAATTTGTTTCCTCTCGTATCTGGTAATTATTTGGGCGTTAATATTTAATCGGCGGAAAATGTAGGAAAAACTTGGCAAAACTCTATTAAACAGGTAGCTCATGTTTCATCACCATCACTCATCACCTTTTGATCATATAAAAATCATTTTTTGCTCTCTAATTTGGACAAAGTTGAAAAGGAAAAAATTTGCATTTTTTCAAGTGTGGAAAAGATGAAGAAGAGAAGCAAACGAAAGAGTCGAGTCGAGTGCAGTGTCGTCATTCATTTCCTCTCCTCTCTTCATTTCCTGAGGCAATTTCTTTTATGGGAATGAAGAGACACACATGCGAAGACACGATTTTTTCTGTGAAAAGTGTAGCGAGAAAAAGCAAGAGACAGAAAGAAAGTTCTTTTTTTTTTTAAAAAAAAAAGAAAAGTCCCAACTCGTTGAGCCGGAAACAATGGTTGACTTGGTCGGAATTAAAGGTTCTTCGGAGTATATATGTACATTCGTTTTTCAGATTCGCGAGAGGAACAAGATGACTCTGCCTGTGTGGAGTTGAATGCAAGTTTTCTCGTGGTTGTAAACTTGTAAAGTGTGAAGTGTAAAGTAAAGTACTGGTTGATTCCTCTTTTTTGAACCTTTTCCCTGTTTGCATTTGGGTACCAAGTTTCAACATGACAGATCGTTTTATTCTATAGAGTGGATGGGGAACGTTTGCAACGCAAAAAGAAGTCTTCAGAGTGTTTGGTCTTTTTAAAAAGTCGGTAGAAAAAGAAACCTTTACTATCGCAGGCGTCTCGAAATTCGCAGTTACGAACACTTTTGTTGTAAGAAAGTGGAAAATCTCACCAGTATTGGGAACGAATTCGCAGAGTTCTTCATTGAGAGCCCTACGTTGCAGGTAGTCGTCCGTCGTGTAGATGCCCAAGAATATGGGCGTGAACGCCAGGAACGACGGAAGAATCCAAATTGCTCCTGTGGTAAACAACACATTACATTTCATATTATATTTCAATCAAACAATCGTCATCATCTTTATTGCATGGCCATCACTTTAACATTATGCAATAGCGTGCTCGTGCATGTGCAATGCGAATGCCGTCGATGATTTCGCAAGTTTGCATTCATAGGGAAAAGTCTGAATTGTGACACATGCTTGCAAGCAATAGCAAACCAGACTCGGGGTGTAATATGATCCTGCAAAATATTATTGACAGCCTGACAGGCAAGTAAGCAAAAAAAAAATCTACCGAAAAACCCACAGGAAGGGAGGTTCAATAATCCACTACATTGTAAGAACGCGGATACGTAACGCTGTACACAGTACGCTGTTCGGCATCTGCAGTTTTTCAAAAATATGTATGCTCAACTTGCTACATCTTTGCCTGTTACTGTTCAAATATCTTCCACGCGTCAGGAAACACATACATGGCACGTTTCCATTTGAGTTTCAAATTTCATTGAGTCCTTGCAGCAAAAATTGTAACACAATACTAACTAAATAACTGCGGAAAAAATATTCGGCTAACTTACTTTATCATTCACACACGTCAGAAATGCATTCAAATATAAACATACGCCACAGGAAAGTATAGCAAAGCAAAAGCACACAATGATTTTCCCTGCGTGAACATGTTGAAAGATTTTTACTACGAATGTTTCAGGACAGCAAAGTTGAGCAGTAGTGAAATTCGTCGTCGTGATGTCTATCTGCATTTTATCGATTCGCTATAATACCACATACTCAAACGCGTGGTGAACTCGGAAACAATTCAGCAAATACGCAGAGAGCACGAGTTGGAGTGGAGCAAGCAAGTAAAGTTGTCATTCGTTCAGTCGTCCTCAACTTTTGTGAAAGACCAGCAAAAAAGGGAATTTAAATCTTTTTCTTTGGAATCGGAAGGGGGAATACGGAAATTACGTCGTAATTGCGTTCTTGGCTTGCTGCAGATGCGAAGACAACAGAAGCGGAGACATGAGACGAACTATCACTCACTCAACTATGTGTACCTCCAACCGTCGGAAATTCTTCGACTAACTAAGACAAGTCTTGTTTGTCAATACCGTCCATCGGTTGTGCATATCTCTCAACACATCCCAAAACTCCTACCATACTAATGATAATGACAATATACCGGTATACCGGTACCCAGTTGTTTTTGTTTTTCCCTTTTCTTTTCACATTTTCCTATTTTTAGAAATTATTTTATTGTGGTTTTTGTATTATATTCTTTAGTGACAGTGTTATTTTGATGACACATCATCGTCGTTGAGTTGTTAAAATGACTTTTGAGGAGATTCGAATTATATGTTATTAGATTTTGAAGTAGAAGAGTAGAATCTTCCAAAGTTTATACTAAGATTCAATGTGACGAAGTCTATTATTAATTT
>JABASF010001220.1:0-24883 GCA_019776145.1 Harlomillsia oculata | reverse complement strand
ATGAAATAAAGCCATGTTTGAATTTAAAATTGAAAAGGTTATGTTCAGTTCTTACCTTCTTACGCAGTTTTGTCAATTTTATAGAGCAATGTAGCATCAGAAAATGAATTTATTATAGAAATAGTTTTATGCTAAATCATGATTCAATTTGAATACGAGGATAAAAACCTTGCGCTGTACATGCGTAACATTTGGTATTATCATTTATCATCTATGTTCCACTGTTTTTATTCCGCATATTTGTGTCAACTCAACTGACATTGCCAGCAAAACTTGAGTGAAACTTCAAAAGTCTCCTTCCCTAATCGATAACAAAGAATTTGTATTAGTACAGATAATTACTTGAGTTGTCGTACTGCAAAGCAAACAAAACGTTCCTTACAATATTCAGACAGGAAAATAAATGGTCGCGTTCCATTATAAAAATCATTAAGAACCACAATGACATTTCTTTTTCTGCATTCATTTAATAAAACAAAAATAAAGCTACTAAATAATTTGTGTCGCTTCATGTCATGCCTCTTTTCCTGTGAAACTTTTACCTTCATTTCTTGTTGCAAAATTGAACTGAAAATAATAAAAGTTATGAACTAGCGCAGAAACCTCGAGGAAAACCAAGCAAAAAGTCAGAAAAATACTAACATTTTGTGTTAACTGTTACGACTACGACCGTTCTAAAACACATTTTACCTTTCACTCCTTAACTTTTATTTATGTGTACATTTCATAAACATTAAGTCATTTATGGCGTGCACATGATGTATTTGAAACAATTTTCATTCAGAATTACTTATTTGCTAGTTTTGATACTTTTCTTACTCTGTTCGACCACGGCAGAGCCGCCATCCATAATAAGTATTCGATCCTTTCAATTATTCACAACTGGAAAGCTTTCACCGGTAAATACAGAATTTTTAGCTGGCAGTGAAAATAGAACAGTCTTAAGTCTTGATGGTTATGCCCTGAGATTGGAATGCCGAGCCAACTATCCTATCGTATGGATAACAAATGGACAAGCGGTGAGATTTTGAATTTTCTGAATCTCAATTCTATAGAATTTCTTATAAAATTACGTGAATTTTGCACAGGGGAAAGAGTTCATTTCTGTCAAGGTAGCATACAGACAAGTCAAGAATGTGGATGACATCAGCACGTACAATTTTACAGCTCGTCTATGGTTTCCGCTTGAACTTAAGCACACTGGATATGTAAAATGTGCTCAGATTGGAAACGAAGAAGCATCGACTTCTCTTTACATTTATGCTCGACCTCGAATGCCTCTTAATAAAAATGCAGGTCTTCCAAGTCCATTTTTGGAAGAAGTACAAACTCCGATTCCCTTAGGAGTCGTTCCGTGCAGATTGGGTGATCCTAATATTCAAGCACAATTATGGCTTCACGATGCAGATTTCAAAATGCAATCCGTGCCGGATGCTGTGTACGATCCGAAAGTCGGATTTATCTTGCCGAATTCAACAACTGGGTTGTTTAAGTGCCACGTGAGCAAGTTTGTATTTCCTCCTATTGGGCATCATATTACAGAAGACGGTACAAACAATTTGAAAACAAAAAAAAATGAATTTCGGAAAACTAAACTTCAGACAATTAATAAATCATAATTTGCTTTAGGCTTAACAATAAGTCCTTTAAGTCAAAAGCTATATGCTTTTGAAGGGGATACCATTCACCTGTACTGTGAAGCCAAAAAGAAAATAGATTTCCAGAAAGCTAATTTTACGGGTAATGTGTTCACGCATGCAGAAAATGAAGGACGGAAGTTATCTATTCGAATCAAAGGTCACTATGATATGAAATCTGGGACCGTGTCATGCACAGCTGGACAAGACAGCATAACGTGGACGATCAATTTCTTAGGTAATTCAATGACGGAAAGTGTATCATGGATAAGATTAAAGAATTAGACTGTGACAATTTATTTCCAGAACCTCCCAAAGTATCCGTGCAATTGAGTTTAGGAGACATTCGTTGCGAGCGAGTGGATGAGAACACGGCATTTACTGCAATCAAATGCGACAATGCGTTGACATGTTCTCTCCAGAGAAAGTGTCTAGATGTAATTTAATTAAATATTGGTTTTCAATTTATGATTTAAAGAGCCCTGGCTTGACCTACAATTTCTATAAATTATAGAATGGTTATTGTGGAGAAAATAGTATTATAAATAGCTCATCGACATCTGATGGAGCCTTTTTGGTAATTTCGCCTCCACCGTTAGCTGGATTTGTCCAGTGTTCTCAAGGAATTGCGAGAAGTCTAAGTGCCAAACGCACTTATGAATATTTTACGGGCCTTAATAGGAAGATCTGTAAGCATTTTCTTAATTACTCCTAATTAATTGCCTGCTAATTTGAATCTCAATGCTTATTTATAGATTTCGATTGGCGAAATGCAGACGTGGATAACAGCCTGATGGAATTCAACAGTTTGTCATTGGGATCGGAAATGTACACTGATACCTCATCAACATTCGTTTGCAAAGTTGTTAACTATCTTTTTCAAGATTCTTTGCGTCTTGTTATTTCGCGAAGAAATGGGACGCGAAAGACACTCCTGGAAGGTATCCTGATTGAATCGCATGCTTTATGAACTAGTTATGTTCATAGTTAAAATGAGAATAAATTAGCCCTCTCTTCGTTTCAATGTAATGTAGGGAAAGATTACGTGCTGAAAGATGACGAGTTTTATGAAAATGTTGGAATGACTGGAGCTCTTGTGCTTGCAGCAGCCATGAATCTTACAGAAGATGTTGTTGAAATTCAGTGTTATGCTGGGTGGTACAATTCTACAGAATGGATTAGCTCTGAATTAAAACTATCGGTCTTTGGTAATAAAATATTTCATTTGAGTTGGGCAATAAAATTAATATTTCAAATAAACCGTGACCATACTCATTCGCTGTTTAAGAACCGAAATCACCGGAATTCCTCCAAGTAACAAAAACTAAGGATGAGCCACAAAAAGAAAACGTAATCACAAAAGTCCTAACACTAGGAGAACCAGGATCCTTGGAATGCAGGACGGAAGGAACTCCAGCTCCAAACATTTCATGGATAATCGGCAACGTGAGCAACAAAATACTTTTTAAATGATGGATTTTTAATTTCAAAGCGAATGATATTACGGTCTTTAGATTTCTATTGAAAACACAACGACGGATATTAAAGGGCATACTTCCGTGTCCACAATAACATTTGACATTGTAAGCCGTAAACAGGAAGGTCGATATTTGTGCGTAGCTCAAAATCGAATAGATTCCAATACTCTGGAATTCGTGGTGATGACTCAAGGTTACTACAAGGTTTCATGAAATTTAAAAACCTTTACGTTTTAGACATGAAAACATTCTAATTGCAAACTGGCAATGCAGAATCAAACTCAATATCAAAAGCGCAACTGACGAATGTTATTATTGGGAGTGTCGTGGGTTTCATAGTACTCATGGGCCTTCTCCTACTTATGTGGATGAAGTACAAACGAACTAAAGTAAATGAACACCTCAAAGTGCACAAATATTAATAATTAAATGAGAAAGTGTCTGAAACGTTATATCAACCTTTGTAGGCACAACTTCGAGATTTGAGTGACGACGAAATTAACCATTTTTTAAAAGGGAACCCAACCATGATTCAACAAAACGCAGCTGCTCATGAAAATGCGTATTTCATGCCTTACAATTCTGAGTTTGAGATTCCAATTACAGACTTGGAGTTTGGTACATACAAATACAATCAAAATGACATTAACTTTTCATTTCTAAAATTGCTTGTCATTGTTGTCATTAATTGACTTTGCTCGTTCGTGTGGCAGACGTGCAAAATAATCTTTTAGGATCAGGTGCTTATGGAATAGTAGTTCGGGGTGTTTACAAACATCAACCCGTTGCTATTAAACTGACCCGACCGGAAACGGACGTTACCTATTTTAAGGCTTTGCTATCTGAGCTCAAAATCATAATATACTTGGGAAGTCATCCAAACATTGTTCAATTTTGTGGTTCATTTACGCAGAATATTCGACAGCGTACGCAATTAGCATTTCATTTCCACAAAACTTGTTCTCGTAGCATAGTTTATATAAATGTGATTCGTATTAACATTCCTATGAGTTCATACTTTATTCTATAATTTGAATTAGGAATGGTCTACATCATTGTGGAGTTATGCGATGGAGGTGATCTTTTAAGTCGGTTGAAAGAATACCAAAAAGCTCTGCTAGGAGGGAAAACTGTTAAAGAAACGATTACAAAAGTTGAACATACGGGGTACACTGAAACATTTTATTTAATTTTAATTAGAAAGCTTTCAGCTACTTACTTCGCAGTTCATGGGACGTTTGCGAACATTTTTAATATATGAAACTTTATCTCGTATACTTTACTACAGAAATGAATATGAAAATCAGTTAGGGGATGCTATTACAGAACAAAATGTTATGAAGAAACTAATAATTTGGTCGCACCAAATTGCCGAAGCGTTACAGTTCATGGCAAGTAAAAAAGTAAGTGTAGATTAAAATCACAACTTTTAGAGAAAAGCAATTTTAAAAAAATTACTATATAAACAATTTTAGGTCATTCATGGAGATCTTGCTGCAAGAAATGTTCTTTTGACAAGCGCACATGTAGCAAAAGTGACTGATTTTGGTTTATCTAGACAATTGTATGACTATTCCAATTATGTCAAGCGAAACCAGGTAATTTTGCTAATATAGTGTAATAAATTCCAAACTAATTATTGCAAATCTTACTGAAAAATGTACGTTATTGTACCTTTGATTGAACTAATAGGCGCCACTCCCTTGGCGTTGGATGGCAATTGAATCCTTGAACGAATTAAGATTTTCTACACAGTCAGACATCTGGGCTTATGGTGTTACGTTATGGGAAATCTTCACTTTAGGTGATTTGCCGTATCCGGGAATGCAATGGACCACTGATTTCATTGATATGCTCAGAAATGGATTTAAATTAAAACAACCAAAATATGCTACCAGCGAAATGTAAAAAAAAGTTTTGAATTTTTATTTTTGACCTCTGTACGTTATGGAGAAAGTTTTCATTTTTCATGCATTATTTGGTATTACTGGATCTACAGATATGAAATCATGGGTCAGTGTTGGAATCTGGATGATGAAGCTCGTCCAACTTTTGAGAGCATGGGAAACTATTTTCAACTTATTTCGGAAGATTTAAAGCAAGAATACGTCAATATTTGATCTTTGATCATTTTCTGTAATAGTAAATAGTATAGTTTCATCTTCAAATATGTATATTGTGAGAATAGAGATATAGAGATTAGGAGTTGCAACATTGTGTTCCATCTGCTACAACTAAGTGCACAGTAAACATGTGGAAGGAATTTAAGTTTGTCACATCACGAAATGAATACTGAACTTAACTACAATACAATACAATAATGTGCTCAACGTCTATATTACATTGTTTGGCACATCATTCATATTTTGTTAGACACAAATATCTTAAAATTGAGAGCCAATTAAAACTATATACTCTACATGTTGGCATTATTTGATATATATTTAGTTGCTGACTAGCATTTTAATTAAAAATTTACATTTCCCAAACAAATTACTACTTAAGTAGGTTCATGGGAATTCTGGATGTAGTCGACGTAGTTGATCCAGTGAAACTGGGATGACCCGGAGGAACTGCCAACCGTAGTGGCATTGGTGGTGGAGAGGCTCCGTCGTCGCTTCCACTACCGCTTCCAAATATTTCTCGAAGAAATTCAGGAGTGGTTGCTCCTTTGAAGAATCCAGGAGTACTCATTTCAACGGATCTGGCTGCCCAACCTTCTTTGTCCAGTAACCAGTACGTTGGCATCATTCCTTTACCCTGGAATAAAGAAATAGGCAAGAGAATGAGAATAGTGGTTCGAAAATTTTTGTAATTCAGGAAATGTACATTCATGAACCTTTATTTCAGTTGATCCACGCAATTCCACATGAAACCCTCCAAGACAGTCAAGCATACACTTGGTATCCTCCGTAATATGGATTTTCATAGCTGTAAAAGAATTTCCAGAATGAGTTTTGGATTTTGCACGAAAAACTAGATTCCAGAAGTAGATTCTGCATTGTGTACCTTCACCATTGGATTCCATTCTACTCGCTGTGTTAATGCTGTCACCAAAAAGACAGTATCTTGGCATAGTTGTGCCAACAACGCCAGCAACACACGGTCCAGTATTGATTCCAATACGAATTTGCAGCCCGGTTCCAGGTCGATGTGGAATTTCGTATTGACGAACTGCTGCAACCAAATCCAAAGCCATCGTGCAGATTTCTCCGGCATGCAAATTTCCATTCCTCCTTGGTAATCCAGATACTACCATGTAAGCATCGCCAATTGTCTCAACTTTGTACACGTCGTAATGCTCAATCCGCGAATCGAAAAGCTTGTACAAATTGTTCAGCATTATAACAATCTGAAAAGAAATTGATTAGCTATTGTATGAATTGTACTTAAAAGAGCTTAAATGGTAACTTTACAATGAATTAACCTCCATTGGAGATGAAGAAGCTGAAAGCTTTGTGAAACTGACAATGTCGCTAAAGTAGATGGTAACCGATTCGAAACTTTCAGCCGGTACTTGCTTTTTGGATCGTAGCTGTTTGATGACTTCTACTGGTAACATTTGCTGAAGGAGTTTATCGGATTTTCGTTTCTCTCTCCGGAGTTCCAGTGCTCTTGAATTCAAAGTTATGGAAAAACTCTAAGCAAATCAGAATAGTAATACAAAACAATGAATGACAGTAACTAGTAATTAGTCAATTAGTAGCGTTAGTACATATGTAATACTGTAACCTGAATCGTCTTCATGGTGCTCATGACAAGACAAATGATGATAGGAGAAATTCCCAAAACGACAGCTAGTAAAATAGCTGCCGTGAATTGTCGAGCAGTGGCTACAGTGATTTCTTGACTGACTTGTTCCCTGAAAATAAAACATTCAGCATTTTTTATTGTGTTTAAAATAGATGTAAAATGCGAGATCCAATTTAACTGAGATGAATGTTAATTACATGATCAATTCTCGTAAACGCCATTGGAAGGATCGTAGTTCCTCCACGTAGGTTGTCATATTTGTGTAGTAAGCTCGGGCAGAAACTGCATTACTTTTTGTTTCTACTGGATCATTTCGGTATATTTCTGCTCTCCTACTGACCGAATACCCAAAGCGAAATGGCAACATACAACCATAAAAGCAACTGAAAATGACGACAGTTTTAATGATTTTAAAAAATAGTATTTTAAAATTGACTAATACTACCTTGCAACCATTTCTTGATAACCTTTCTCCCACTTTGTGGCGACAAAGTGATTCCAAAGACTAGCAGTTTCTAGTGAATACTGTTTCGTCGTGTTTATGTATTCTTCTGCCAGAGAATCAAATTTGACGAATTTGTTGTATGCATTTTGTGAGAGACGTCCTTTTCCGTAGTAATACAAGCCATACACTAATGCAATACTGTAATTTTCTACGGATCGAATCGCGTTGGTGTATGCAATTAGCAATCTGGAAGCATTGTTAAATTAGACTTGTGAGAAACATTGGAAATGGAATCCTGTTTGTCGCCCAACAAACAAATCCATGCATATTTTCAATGAATAAAATCAAACTTGTACAAATTTCACTACATAAATAATAACTAAGGTATTTTTGTGTTTAATTTATAGGAGTTTAGTTGAATTACTTAATGGCTCCAGTTGAAGTCGTTTCTCTTATACGAGTAGTCAACAAATCCATAACTACATCATTTGCCAAATTATACCAGATCAATTCATCCAATGCCGTTTCTTCTGTCGCATTCACTCGTGAACTGCTTTTTTGAAAAACAAGAAAAATAGAAATAGCAGTAAATCCTTGCAAAAGAGAATAAGAATTTTAATCCATGAAATTTTTTTATATGTATACGTTAACAGCAGGACTCGATTTCTTGCTTCCCTAATAAGTAAACAAAATAATGGTCAATTTATCACAGCACGTGGACACGTTATTGACGTTATACAGTAAATCAGCTTCATTTAATGGACAGGAAATATTAAAGAATCTCATCAGTTTCGTTTTGAAAATGTTTACCTGAGTTTATAAATTGGAGGAACATATTTGGCAGTTTCATATGTCAAATTGCGGATGACAGTTTCCGTGCGGTCAAAACGTTGTTCCATTTCTGTTCTACAGTCAGCTTCCATCGTTTTCTCCACGTGAGACGAAGATAACGAATTGCCGGTTGGTCCAGAGCCTGACTGACTGAACATCCCCATGCTAATTGAAACCAGAGACAAAATCAATGGACACAAATGAGTAGCAAATATATAACAATGTTTTTGTGTTTCTATTCATTTGTGATGTCCGAATGTTCGAACAACGTCGTCAGCTCATTAAAGTTGATTGTCCGTAACCTAATACACAAATGTAACACAGTCTCCTGTCTGTCTGGAGTGTGTGTATAACTTGACTTTTCTGAGTACCTGTACAGCACAGCTACCATTATTTATTATTCAGTTAGTGTCTCACATTCACAATAAATGATCATTGTCAATGAAGTGTAAACGATATTTTCATATTAAAAATTGTGAATAAACCTGCTTCCGTTGGTAAAAAGACAATACCCAAATTGGGCCCTTTCCTGTTGCAATTCTGTAAGAAGTTTCCCGATTTGGACAATAACTTGAATCTGCCATGGCCGTCGGCAAACGTGTAAGATGAAATGCATTAATTAGTGAGAAGAATTTGGAATTATTAGTTTCGTAAATTAGTTGAGTATTGAGTTATATCTCATACCTGGCTTCTCAAGTCGCCCGTCTCCCGAAGAGTGGACACGATTCCTCCAAGCATAGTCGAATTTTGTACAATGAGAGCCGTGATTGGGATGAAAGGGAGAAAAATCATTTGGAACATTTGCCACCGACGCCGGGTGCTCGTTCCACTCCGTCCACAGAAGAAAAGTCCGGATCTGACTGATACCATGCTTTCATCACCGGATCCAATGGAATGATGTGGTGATTGTCCATTCGCACTGTCATCAGCCGCACGGGACTTAACAGTTGTCACCGTTCTGGTGGTTGCCATTGTAATTACAGATGGACGCGGACTAGTTCTTTGGCCTCTGAGAATATCTAACATAATCTAATTAATAACATATTTTCAGAGGAAAGTACTTTTAAAATCCTTGGGTCTAAACTCTAAACTAAAAATGTAAAATATTTTAATCAAAGTTACTTTCTCTAGACACCTTTCCCTTCGTTTTTGCACAACACCTGTCCTATTGAATAAAGTTAAAAATCCCGGACGTGGATGTCCAACGCTTGTCGAAAGTCGAAACCAAAATGCGGAATCACGTCTACCTGTCCAAGCTTTATGTCTACCAGGCAAAGACTGAAACAGGATGAGAATATACGAGACTTGCGAAAGAAGTCGACAAAGCATCATTAAAGCATTTCTCGCCAATTTATAGAGAGTATCATCTGTGTCTTTCCGTTCAAATGCGGCTCTTTCTCTTTCTAGTTTCTCTTATTTCTGGTTTTCTCCCGGTTACATGGACACTTCAAATGAAGACCGACAAATAACCGAGTTTCCCTCTACTTTTATAAGTGCCTATAGTATTCCACTCGCTACTCCGACAACCAAGTTAAACTTTCTCTGTATTTGATAAAACATTTCCTTGGACAAAAAGCAAGCAATTACTATCACATTTCAGATCATTACTGCCCCAACCTCTCCTCCGCATCATTTTTTCAATATAAAAGTAACCAAAACTGTCTCCTCACGGAATTATTGTGGAGTCATATAAATCATTAACGACGCCGCCGCGATGTTCTTTGTTTAAAGCAGATTCGTCGTTAGCAAATAATAAACAAAATCTAATAATAACTAGTGTTTTTACTGTATGTACAAATCTACAAATTGATAAATTCAGAATCAGATCCACAAAATCATTAACATAAAAATCTTTTGATGAGGTTCAAATTACAAAAGAAAAAACAAGTTTCCGGTCACATTCATGTGACTTTTATCCGCACGTTTCTCTACAGCGTGAACACGTGTTTTCTCAGAAAACTGCTGCTGTTTTTTTAATGGCACCGCAATTTATCGGCAGAATGGAAATGCTATTAAATAACATGTAGGAGGCCAGTGAACACCTCTAGTTTTGTCATTATATGTATTAGCTTGCCCTTATCTGTATAGCGCTATTCGGGTTTATTCTAATTCTAAGCTACAAGATAAGATCCTCTCATACTCTAGCATCATTCCGTACGCAAGTCCGCATTCACGAACCATGATCCAGCACGTCCAGTAGTTTTAATCTTGCAATCTGCAACATGGTAATCTTTCATTTCTTTGTTTGCAGTGTTTAATGTGTTATGGAAGTTCTGCGAGTTCTGGCTACAATACGTGCATACTAATTTAATTACATGAAAAGATTAATGAACTCGAATATAGCTGTTATAATGGAACGGGATTGGGATGAATTGCAGTAAATATTGGAACTGCGACTTCTGCGACTGAAACATGAAGGCGGATGGAAAATAACGGACCTTATGATATGACGTTTACATTTCCATACATGAATTAATGCTTAAGCCAGAATAAGGCTGAGTATTTTCATCATCCGTCATTTAGTGCGAGGAAATCAGTTAGTAATGGGATTTTGAAGGTTACACATACAGAGAAGTAAATACAATATACGCACTACTTGTCATTTGAGGATTCGACTCGCTCACTTGGAAAGTAGTACCGGAGTTCCGATTCTTCCGATCCAAAAATCTGTAATTATTGACATTTTTAATTTAAAAATTAAAATTTTGTGAATTTGCGTTGATTATATACGTGTACGAATAGTGAAACTTGTAAACTGGAGAAGACATGGATAAAATTCCAATAATTAACTTGGGATCTGTCATTGGCCGTGAAACTGGTAACGCCGCAGAGGACGCAAAATGGAACGCAGTGGCTGCTGAAATTCGGGAAGGCATGTCGGGAATTGGATTTCTGTATTTGATTAACCATGGAATTCCAGAGAAAACAGTAATTCGCATACTCTATGTAGTCATAGTCAAGGTATTTCAATTTAATCCTAGTAGATTAAATTGAAATACCTTGGTCATAGTCTTTGTTAGCCTAAATTACCCTTGTGAGACATTTTTTCTATTTTTTATGAATCTTGAATGTTTGTTTGTAAAGATCTCCAAAGTATTCGAGTGCAGCAAAGCATTCTTCAATTTACCAAAAAACGTAAAGGAAAAGTACAAGAAAGGTTTCAGTACGACGATGGAAACTTATTATGGATATTCTCAGCCAGGCGATGAACTGTAAGCATAATTTAAGGAATGGCAATGAAAAATCATGACAAACAATGAAGCTTTCAGAAGCTTGCGAAAGGAGCCATCATACTGTATAACAGTAGTAATCATAAAAGTTATTTGCAGGCTTCACCCTGACTCAAAACATGAGCTGCGAGAGACATTCGATTGGCTGGTGACATTGACTGGGAAAGGAGTTTATCCAGATGAAGAAGTTCCAGACTTTGATAGCAGTGTGAATGGTCTTCAGACTGCTTGCATGCATCTGTCCAAAACAATCCTAATCCTTTGGGCATTGGCTCTCAAGCTTCCACAAGACTTCTTTCTTGAGAAGTTTACTAATTTGAATGGGACTTCGGAGAAACCTTGTGGCAACATGCGATTAGCGCATTACCCACCAATTACCGAGTCACATGGAGCTGCAGGTGCTGTGAGATGTGCTGAACATACGGATTATGGCGTAATCACGTTTCTTTTTCAGGATGACATGGGAGGGTTAGAAGTGAGAAATAATCCGTTTTTATTGACTTTCATCTTTCGACCTGATTAAATCTATATTACTAATGATATGATATGTCGTCTGTCAACTTTCTTCAAGATAAAAACGGTGGATGGATCGTGGGTGCCTGCTTCTCCAATTCCTGGTTCAATATTAGTAAACACGGGTGATCTTGTGGAATTCTGGACTAATGGGATTTTTCCTGCAACGGTATGATCAGTTAATCAGCATTCTTATCAGAATTATGAATCATTTCCTATCGCCACGTTGCATATAATAATTATAAAACGTTTTCATCAGTTCCACCGTGTACACATCCCCAAATCCGAAGTCCAGTTACGCAATTCTCGGTTTTCAGTTGTTTATTTCAATGGACCCGATCATGGTGTTTCCGTTCGTCCTTTAAAAACCATTGAAAAGACGGAATCGGAGAAGAAACGACTGAGAAATAAACAATACAACGATGAAGAAGTTGAATCGTACGAGTACATTATGGGGCGGTTAGTCAATTCATATGACCGACAAGGGAAAAAGTATCCTGAAGTTGCATTTGTCGAACCGATCCCGTTCCGACAACATAAACATTGAATTTTGAATAGACATTAAAAGCATCACCAAGTTCCCAGAAGTTTCCTGATGCGACAAACTACAAACATCATAATAATGATAATAATCATAACATAAAGATACAGAGTTACATCATTTGATTTAATTATTTTATTATCTCAATCTCATAAATATTGTCCCAATCCAATTATCCAATACAAATAACAAACTGTGGAATGAGGAATTGGACCCATTACTAAAAAATAAAATGTTTTCATTTAAACGGTTTTCATAATAAGCAAAAATAAAATTGAATTGACAATAATAAAATATGCATATCACAAAATTTTATATCATATATCATTTGATGCGAAAGCCACTGAATGCAAGTGCAAAATTTCTGTCTACACTTTTAATCAGCAAAACCCAAAACGTATAATGCAAAAACCTGTTGTGTGAATGTGAACAATGCACGCTCACATCCTGGCCTGGTTGACCAAAGCACACTTCCCAATTATATAAACAGCAACTGAACGAGTTGGCAAGTTAGTGCTTGGCACTTTTGGCACCTTTTTGGTTTGTATGGCTTAATTAATTGCTCACGCATATTTTTCTTCCTGGTTAGATGAGATTTCAACATAAAACAATGCACATGGACAGATACATTGATGACATCACAATACCAACAAAGTGCATTTACTTATATTTCTTGTTAAGGAGGCATTCTCTCACGTGCGCTTTACGAAAGAGTCCTTGAGTTTCCTGTATGATGAATCGAATTTTAAAGATAAGCTCACATAACGTCTAACAAATCTTCTTTGTCACCGGCCAGATTAATTAGAAAACAAACAAGGTTTGTCTTTGTTGTTTTTAACCGGAAGACGCGACGGGATGTTGTATTAAAAATAATAACGCGCTTAAAAAGTTCCATTTTTCATATCACATTGCGTTTGTTTTGACTCTGTGAATGCGAACATGATATCGATCGATATCCTTTAAGATTTTAGCAAATCTGTTGACAGTCCCTTGTCAGTCGCTGCCTTTGTAACATGAAAATACTCTTGTTGTTTTTGAAGAAAACATATTTTTTTGGGTTTTGAATTACATTGCCAGAAGTTGCGGTCTTGTACGTTGTACGTTGTAATCACAGCATCGCATATATACATTACAGGAAGCAAAAATCTAAAAATGGTATTGTTTACAAAAAGTATAACAATTTGTTCAAAACAATTTTCCATCCTCCAATTATAGGCTTTGTCATTTGTGTTATATAGTTTGTTCAGCTCAGATTTAATTGGGAACGATCCTGTCTTCTCGTGATTGCATGGTCGTTTGCCATAATGAACTTGGCCATTGGGAAATCCTTACGACAGAATCAGACTGTGTCCAAAAATAAATTCTGCCCAGGAGAATTTGGATGTGAATGTGACGAAGAGAATCTGTGCAACGAGAGTAAGTATTTGGAATGCATTGATGGAAAGGTGCGTAAAATACATTTCCTTTAACGTAATCTCATGTTTACTTATTAAAGTAAGCCATATGAATCAGACAGGAAAGATAATGTTATTTATTTGTATTGTGATATAATATACATTGCTTCCTACATTGTTTATTAATAATTAAATTCATATTTGGGACAGTGTTACTGTATGAACTCCATGTCTCGTCTTTTTCATGACGAGAGTCGACAGTGCGTCAGCCTCGTGGGAACCTTATGCAGTTCAGACTCAGATTTGAAATGCATCACAAATGCAGCTTGTGTAAATAATTACTGCGCTTGTTCTGAAGGGTACAGTGCCAACAGACAACGAATGTGTGCAAAAACTTTTCAAGAAACATGTGGACCTCATGAATGCAATTTGGACAAAGGACTTGCTTGTAAACATGGTCGATGCACTTGTCTCGATTCCTTTCTCAAGTATTCCAATACGGATCAAGCTTGCGTTCCTACCGCATCGGAAATTAATACTATCCATGCTCTCATTCAACGCGTCGGGTTTACCATAGCAGAGGAAATTGTGGATCGTAAAATTCGCAAAACAATCAACAAGGGACTCAACGTACTCACTTTACCCCTACGTTTAATCCCATTTGTAGGTTGATTCCAATGACTAATTGTATAAAAAAAATCAAGTTTCATACAGAAACGTTTCTCTTCCAATCAAAGGAAAGTAAGAGTTTTACAAGTTGCAAAATTGTGCAGTATTTTCTATGTTTTTCAAAAAATTCTAATTTTTCCATGAAAATCGCAAAACCAGTAAAAATGGTAGATAAAATGTTGAATAAAATTCAGTATTGAACTAGTGAACGTATTGTTGAGACTTTGAACTCTATTATTGTAAACTTTCTGCTATAATTGCATCTGTGCATAATGCATATTGTATTGTGTAAAAATAAAATGTAAGGACTTAAAAGTAATCTGACTAGATGTATTTTAGTAATGGTAAACTGTATTACTATAAAAGTTTCGTCATACTTGGGTGCGTCTTTGCTGTTCACATTATTGCAACTGCAACCCGTCCGCTTGTGTTTTTGCTCGCGTTCCTTATCAATCTCGATGTATCTTTGCGTGTGCGTGGTTTGCAAATGCTTCGCAAAGACAGTAACGATTTTGTATAATTATATTAACAACATTAACAAGGACATTGTCCCTTTATATTCCAGTATTGAATTAAATGTGAATTATTATGTTTCAAATGTGACGAAAGGACACAGCATGCTGCATGTATACAAAACTATGTACAAATCTACAAATCACCTTGTTAGTTCTCATGAATTGAATTAAAGTTCTCAAAGAACAAAGGTGGTTATACGAGACTACGAGAGCCTTATCAGTAATTTCACCCTTAACCCTTCCACGTAGTTAAATTACATGGTGAGAGGAGTTTTGGGGCAATTTTTCATGGGAATGAATCTCAAATGTCGAAATATAAAGCGCATGATAGTCATGATATGATAGTAAATGTGTTTCTGGTGACATTACATACATGAGAAGCTTCTGTTGGTGTAATAATGCTCATTTCATGCTCGTTTAATAATCACAGGCCAAAACGAAGAAAACCATTTTTTTGTTATGTCAGATTCATTTTAAAGTTTATGTCAGTCATTTGGAAGACATCGTCGTGAACAATTTGCCTGGCTTAAGTACGAGAACGCATTTAAAATGGTATGGTAAGGCAACGAATATTTTTTGGTGGTGTACTTGTGTTTGTAAAATATGTAGGAAAACATTTTTAAATTGATTTCTGATTCAGGTGGTGCAAAAAGCGGAGCAATCGGTAAAGTGCAGCACAACAATTACAATTTTTGTTCTAATTACTGTCGTTCCACTCACCATTGCGACTCCGGTTAATAGCACAGTCGTGAATGGGAATTCTAAAAAAATTGGGGAAGTCGCAAATAATGATTCAGTTAGAAATCAAACGCTAGAAAAGGAAGCAAGTGAACCGGCCTTGGATTGGCAAGATAAATATCCAGAAGACGATCATTTTGACGACGCTTACAACACGATCACAGTGCCGCAACAAGACAGTTATTTACCACCGGCAGAAAATTATTCAACTGTGTATCAAGCGACTGGAGACTTTGGATCCGCTTGCAGCACAATTCATGGTCAATATTGTAATAAAGACAAGTTTCTGGAATGTGTGGATGACAGGTGCTACTGTGAAATGCTCATGCACCGGATTTATGACAATGAAAAGTCGGAATGTGTGAATTTAGTTGGTTCTTGGTGTCAAGCGCAGTCTGGTCCAAAGTGCATTGAAAATGCAGTCTGCAATTTTGGAAGATGTGCATGTCGACAAGGCTACAGTGCCACTGGAAAAAGAATGTGTCGCTTAGAATACGGGGAACCGTGTCAAGCCATGGAATGTAATGGCGAAAAAGGATTTGGGTGCAAAGACGGATTTTGTAAATGTTTGGATTCTTTATTTTTGTACGACCCATTCAAAAAAGTTTGCTTCAATCCTGAAGGAGTTTTCCCATCGGTTTTGAACATGTTTGGACGACATGTTGTCACTACTGGATTAGGGGTTGCGAAGGGAGTCGCTGGAGCTGCATTGCGAGTCGCAACGGGAGGTTTACTCGGAAGATAACATCGTGAAACTAATTCAGTCTCTATCAATTTCACCCTGCGAATAATCAAGATTAGTACAAGATTCCTCAAGATTTCAGTTTCGAATGTTATTTGTAATGAACTCAAATCTTATTGAACAAAATGCAAAGTTATAAACTAAAGCAAATACATATTCAATCCTTTAAAAGCCCATTCTATACATGTTTCCTAGTTGACTTTCCCCTATCAAAAAGTAATACTAATCATTTAACATCTCGAGTGACTAAAAACAGTCAATAAAAATATCTCGATCTCTAATCTACTAATGTTTCCATTGAGTTGGTTGAACTTTGATGTTTGATTTAACAAGGTAAAGGCTGTACAATAATTTAGGAATTGTTTAAAAATTCCGAATTTAAAAAAATGCATAAAGTACTGTATTGAAAGCATGTGGTTAATTTAGTAATTGCTTTTAGAAAAGACTGTTCGTTATGCAAGCAAGTGCAAGCTCAGTAAGTCGTTATCTTTAACAGCTAAATTTTTAGATTTTCCCATGCTCAATGCAAAAACTAAACTGACTGGTCCGTTTTAATTGTGACCGTTCATTAATTTACCTTAGTGTCTATTTAATGAGAGTAGTTAGTAGTTTTATTGGCATGCCGCCACCTGTCATTTGCATTATATGAACACATCTTTGGTCATAAAATGCAGTCATAAATTAAGCTCATTATACAAGTAGACACACATGCTATAGGTTTCGAGTTCGAGGTTTCGACTTCGACTCTTTTGACTTGTTAGCACTTCAGCAGGAGGCAACCACACCACGGCAGTTCATCAATTAACTATCAAGCAGTAAGCAGATTTGCTACTGTACTAAAGCAAACAAAGGAATCCTTTCGAAGCACACGTAGTGCATGAATACCTAACCTAACTTAAGTTAGCATTTTCAAAGATGAGGAATTGGTAAAAATGCGTGAGCCGTGAGACTCAACTTTCGCGTTCAGCTTCAGTTACCCCTGACAAGATTTCTGCAGATCATTCATTGAAAATAGCAACTTGTATTAGTTTGTAGAGTAAGAGCAACTGTCGGAACTACCACCGCACCGTCGTAACTTTGCATGCTTGTCGAACGAATGAATTCCATTTTTCATTCAGTTACATAAGAAAATGTAAAAATGTATCCTAATACGTTGTTACTGTTTGTTTCATCCATTCTGATAATCTCTCTTTAGACCGGCCACTGATGCATTTTAATTTATGATCTAATGGACTTTTAGCTTTAAGTGAAACAAGTGTTCTACAATTTAATGTAGTATTTTAACTATTTTATACGAGTCTTGTTTATGGAATGCATGTGCGATACCATAGTTTGTGTATGAAGTATGACTTGACTACTGACTTACTGACCCTACACACAATGGGAGACTTGAACTGACTTATAGAGTGCAATTTTCTTATCGCCTAATAAAGTTAGATGATGTATCAAGTTTCATGATGCGATGCATTACCCTGAGAGATATTGTCCCTTACAAGCTATATACAAAGTGTATCAGTAGACAAATCACAAAAGAATTTAATCAGGCTTCCGCTTATGTTCGCACTTTTAGTGCCTGCACCGAGGTTTTATAAGGTGCTTTGCAATGAGAAATCTACCATTAGTGGTTTACTAACGGGATTGAAAGTGAGAAGTGTGTGCTTATCTTGGACGGGGATTTTCTTATGTCGTCGTAACGGATCTCTGCTTATAAACTGGCAGAATGGAGGTATTATTTTAATAAGAAATTATATTTAAAACTATACCTCTGTGAGTATAGATTTGCAATTGCTAATTGATTGATTTCATATTGAATTGGTATTTCAAGATTTCCCGAATCCTAAGTGTTCTTCTCCTAAGCCTTTTATTAGTATCGGTGTGCTTTGCCAATTCTAAAGAGAAAGAAAGTCAAGTAGAAAGTGAAACCGAGAATAATGCTAAGGAGGAAGAAACTGGAGAAAAGGCAGATGGGAGTGTTCACAATCCCTATGTCTTGGCTACACCACATCCTTTACAGGTTTCGTCACCACAACCAATTCTAGTGAGCCCACCAACAATGAAAATCAAAGATGGGAAAATCATTACAGAATCCCACGAGATTCTTTACGTAAATGCCCCAGAAGGTGTTCCAGTTCCACAAGCTCTGCACGGTCATGAAGGTCAGGAAAGAAATCCTCATAACGAAAGAGACACTATTTATAAATTGTTGAAGAAGCATCGACACCGGGACCAAGGTCCATCACCAGATCCTCATCCAATTCATGTCCCGGTTCATTTAAATGGTCGGTACTCTGCAAGACTACAGCAACAATCACAAGAACAAAATAATCATTTAGTACAACAACAAGAACCTGGAAATGACGAAAATGAGGATATGGATCATAGTGGAGGAATTGGATATGGTCAAGGACTAGTTAGACAGCAACAACATCAGCAGCAACAAGGGCAACAGCAACCTTCACCGGATTTGCAGCAAATGCTTAGTTTACTGCTAAATGTGAGCGCGGCTGATTTGACCCCTGGGAACTATAACGGAGTCCAAGTCACCGGATTAGATGGTAGTAATTTATTGCAGTACATTGAAGGGGCGCAAGGAGAAAGTGAGCAAGGACAAAGTCATCAACATTCGCAACGTCAAAGTCAGAGCTCCCGGGAACATCAGTCAAGTGCTGAACGTCAGCAATTATTACAGTACGGTCCACCAACTCACGGTTCTCATGGCTTAGCCCCTATATTCTACGCGTCTCCAGAACATCCCGCTTCTGGAGAGCAACAGCAACAACAACAACACTCACAAGGACAAAACAGCCATGGCCATAATAATAGACATGCTCCTTACGCTTACAGTCCTCCTCCAGGGTACTATCCTCCGGGTCGTGGACACAATCCAGTTCCAGCATTACCTGCTCATGTTCCCCTTGTCCCAGTTGTTCCACACCATGTACCACCAGTACCGGTTCCACTAGACTTAAACGTTCAACTTCATCAGCATTTGACACAGTACGGACCAGTTCCAGTCAAAGATGATGGAAGCGTGCAATTACTTCAGACTACCGTCACAGTATTAGGACCGGAGAGTTCAAATCCTCATCCTCCTCCAGGTATGATTCCAAGTGAACCGGACAACCATCCAGGTACACCGTCACCTCAAGTGTCTGATCATGCCCCACAACCAGAAGGACCGCCGACCGCTCCTGCGTTTCTCCAGTTTGGAGTTGGAGATCATGTTGATGGAGGTCACGAGGAGAAATCTCCAGTTTTTCAGATCCCAGAATCAGAAAAACACAGTGGTGAACTACTTGGCGTGTCTCCTCGTCCAAGACCCATTCTTGTTGAAACTTACCACACTGGATTTGGTTACTACTGCGACGCAACGAAACCATGCAGCTCTGCTAGTTTCTTAGAGGTAAATGGAACAAATAAATGCAAACTGCCTACCGAATTACTATTTAATGTACTAAAACAAGGTTTGCTTCTTTCCTTAGTGCATTGATTCCAAATGCTACTGCGAAAATTCATATTCTCGTATTTTCGACGAGCAAATGCAACAATGTGTTGTCCTTGTTGGGGGAAAATGTGACGAAGGTATAACCGATGGACCACAATGTGTGAGGAATTCCCATTGCGAATTTGGCAAGTGCATGTGCAACCGAGGATACAGCGCAACCAACAATAAATTGTGTCTTAAAGACGTCCACCAAACTTGCAAACCACATGAATGTAATGGCGACCGAGGTCTGGGATGTAAAGGAGGAAAGTGCAAGTGCATCGACTCCATGATGAAGTATCACCCATTGTCACACAAATGTGTCCAACATGGAGGAGGTGTATTTTCCCACTTGATCAACTTTGGTTCAGATGAAGGGTCTCACGGGTTCCGACTGGGCAGAACTGTTGACTCAGCATTGACAGTGGCAGGGAATGTCCTTTCCTTTGGACCATTGACAGCTTACGGTCATCATGGCGGCGGAGGCGGCCATGGTCACTAGACAATCGACTTTACTTTACAGTCCTTTTCGAATTGCGTTTCCCATTTTTACAAGTAGTTTTTAAGGATTAAAAAATTATTGTAATAAAATCATCTACTTAATTAACCCACTATAACTTGACTAATTTCAAATATGACCATTATTCCTGCTTTTCGGACATACTCCAGGACTTAATGACAAACTGTATAGGCATAATTACAACACGGACATGAACTCATTATTTTACTATAACTGTGGAGTGTGGACTGGACTGACAAGCTTGCTTTGTTGGAGGAATGTGAGATTTACTACCTGAATTTACCAACTTTACTTTTGAACTTTCAAAATTACCAATACTTTTTTGAACTGTAGGAGCTCCGCTGAGATGCTTTGGAATTATGGGATATTTCGTTTGTGCCAATCCCTACGAACAACCTGAACTGTACAAAAAGAAAAAGTAAAGACTTTTGTGACGACAACAACCAAGACCAACTGTCTGTCCCGCTCCATACTAAACTGCAACAACTTGTCTGTGATTCATTTAAAATTCCTAAAACCTGGACATTAGAGAGGATGGGAAACTGAACTGATTTAATACTAATTCAACAGAATGTCCATGTCCATACCCGTGAATTGCTGTACATGACTATGCTAATCCTGACGTTGAACGTCTCTTGTTGCCCTTGTTCTTGTTTTTAAATCACATTTTTTGTATTGAAATGTACGTATACTCAAACGTCATGCCATGATATGTAGATTAAAGTTATACACAATAAAATGAAATTTCTTGTTTCGAAATATTGCTTTATATGTTCTACATGGAACATTATATGTTCTAAAGTTCTGTAGAGGCAGTAGAGGAGCTTTTTTAACATTGCTACAAACAAAGAGACGTTAGTTCAAAAATGTAAACTGTATTGTAAATGTGTGATAATTGGTGAAAGCATTAGTATTATAAGTTGAATTAGTTAAGTCCATTTACATTCATAACAAATTAAATTATAGGTCTTATTAGTTACTAGAGCATGCATACAGGAAAATTATTGGATAATCTCTGAGAAATGTTTAAATTAGCTTTATGTTGAAAGGGAAATAGGAACAAATTGTCGTATACAATCAGAACAAGAATTAGGAAAACAAAATAAACTAATGACAACAAGATTATTTTCTCAAAATTCAAATCTTAAGGATTGGGCATTTTTAAGAAATCATGATATAAATGAGACTTTTTAACAATATATAATGAAGTAAACGATAANACAATATATAATGAAGTAAACGATAATAAAAGCAAAGAAAAGGATAGGATAAACAACAATGCAGAATCCGTCGATTTTCTGGGATTTTGTGTTGAATTTGCTCCACCACCTCTCACATTTTCCTTTGAAGCCTGCGACTGCAGATGTTTTGGAAGAATCTCCGGCCGCTGCATTTCCAGCTTCATCGTCCCCGTTAACAGTGTTCAAGGGAATATCTTGATTGTTTTCTTCACCTGGGGCCCCGGTGTTTTCAGAACAAGAGTTGGTGGAGTGTGTTGCAAAGTAGTTGACCACCATGAATTCCACAAGAGCAGCAAACACAAATGTGAGAGAGATTCCAGTCCAGACATCAATTGCTTTGGTGTATGACACGGGTGGGAGCTCAGAATTGAAATGTGAAACTTGGACGGCCATGACTAGAAGAGTGACGAGGCACATGAGACCACGAACAGTGACAGCTTTCACAGGATTCAACCAGAAAGTGAGCCAAGCGACAATGACCATCATGGAGCATGGGATGTAAATCTGGATTTGATAGTAGGGAAACTCTCGTTTGAGCCGGAAATTCACACGAACGCAACTGTATGTTCCTGGAAACCCATATAATAAAATGTCAAAGTCACAGGATATGAAAAAGTCAAAGTCATCATTGCATCTCATGAATCTCATCCCAATAAAATAACATCCAATTCTAAATACTAAAGTTAAAAAGCATGATATAACCTGTGGTTGTGGTGCTGTCACAGGTTTCAGTGCTTGTTTCTGTGAGCCGAAAACGAGAAAGATGCAAATCCTTTGCTACTTGAACAGGATTATCCTTCTTCCACTCGAAAACTAGGTCTTCATTTGTGTAGCCATCTGTGTCAAAGGTAATAAAATTTGAATAATCCGTCCGATCATGACCATGAAATTCCTGCATAAATCTACTATATATTGTTGTCAGTCTAAAAATACTGCGGTTTTAAGTTTTAATTGCCAGAGATTAGTTGACATAAGGTCACGTCACGACTCTCACGACTCACAAGTATAATCATGATTCAAGGAATGGTTTTACTTACAGCTGGCCATTCTGATGAAACACACTTGTTCATCGAATGGAAAGGAACCAAATTGCATAGGGCACGACAAGTCAAGGGAAATCCTATGAACGGTAACAAACAAAGAGTTGAAAATACACAATTAATACAATAGTTTCACGATTAGCAGATTTTATGAAAGCTTTGAACAAACCTAGAACTTGAGAGAATGCCTCCATCGGGAGAAATTCGAACGAAACGGTTAGGAATCATCATTTCATGAAAACGTCCTCTCACATCATTGGCAAAGAAAAGATCCGGAGACCAAATGGCATTTGTATCCGTTAGTGTGAGATACTTGCGACTGTCTCTAACATCTTTAAAATAGTTGTATTTACTAATTTAGTAATTCTGAATGAATATTATGGATGCAAGCACTTTTACTTTTACTTGGGGAAGTGTAAGACAGACGCTCATCAATCCAGTTTAGACGGAAAGTAAGTTGGACACCAAGTTGCTATATTCAAGGAAAAATTTAAGAACATTGCATTTGGTTCACTACGACTTATGTGAATAGTACCAAGCGTAGAAATTAATAACTGCTACCATTTTCGAATCATCCAGGTAATCAAAGCTCCTCACATAGACGTCGACGGAAACGTTGGTCGCTATTATAAAATAATACTAGAATTCTTAACAGTTTGGAAAAACACATTTCATACATTTTTATGAGATGATACACTTTTCTTTAATTTAGAAAACCTGTTCCTGCTCTGCCAACCGGAGGAATCCTCTTGTCGTACGTTCCCTTGAGGAGTTGCTGAAGCAGTTCCTGTTCCTTTACACGGAAGCTTTGACTTTGAGCTGTAGACCTGAGAGAAAGTATAAAATTCCCCGTCAATTTGAATTTATACAAATTCCAGAATGCCACGATTGTTGGATAATAAGCAGCATAAGAGTTTGAGAATGGAGAAATAGCATTTACTCACAAGCACAGCAAACATATCGTCCCCAAAAACACAATGTGGCGGAACATGGTTACTTAATAGCCTGGATTTCCCGGAAAAAGTTGCACTTCACACAAATAAGAGAACAAAAGCTAATTTGGGAGTTGAGATTGAATGAATGAACAAATGAAAGAATGAACGGTTCCAGTTCCAGTGTCCAGACTGAGATGAGACAACAGGGTTGAGCCAATATTACTGGTGCGTCCGTGTCCACCCTTTTCCAAGTTCAAAACGCATCTAGCAAGATCACGAAGGGGACGACTGCACAAGATCACAAGAGACAGAGTAGACAAGAGTCGGGTTTTGGCTTCTTTCTGTGCTCTTGACACACAGAAAGGCAAGTTGAGCTTGACAATGACTCAAAAGCCCCGATCCCGCTAGTGCTAGTTCTCTGCCCTCGATGAAGGCTAAAGTTGTTGTTTCGATCCCGGTCGTCCATTACAACAGTGACAAGAACATGACGCATAAATCCTTATATCCGGATTGAAGCCTGCACAAACGTACCGCTCCCGATTCCAAGCATGTTTTATTCCCATCATTCATTTGATATAAAAATATGAAGTAAATGTTTTCAGTTACGTATACGCACACACTATCACATAGCATGTTCACTGTATACAAGTGTACTGCTAAGTTTATACATGTATCTCGCTCTCACATCACATCGCACAGTTGTAAAATGTCCCTTTGCTGACTGCCAAATGGTTGCTGACATGTCGCACAGCTCTAATTTATCCAATTGAGCTTAATTCCATCCAGTCCAGCGCTTGTAACGGATTTACACTTGCTCAGAGGAAAATCATCTTTGCCCCGGAATATATGCGTAAATCACGAACACGATGATCATATCATCATCACCAACTATGCACATAGCGTCATATCATATATTCCGGAATTTATATCCTTCGTGTATATTTTTTAAGACCTCAGAGAATTCTTAATGTCTAAACCAATACCAATAATAATGCCTGGAACGAAGAACCAACTTCACCGACGTAATGCAAATGGAATTTTCTCTCATGTTCCTTCAGAGATTACAAGTGCAGAAGACGGTTTCAAAAATTACCAAGAATGCCAAGACAAGTGCTCCAAAAAGCAATAATTAAGCGTTGCAGAAATCACTTGTTGAAGGAATAGAAACATAGGAAGA